>CAUYQG010135417.1:0-55237 GCA_963574415.1 Tarsius wallacei
AGCCTTCCAAGTAGCTGGAACTACAGGCGCGCGCTATCATGCCCAGCTAATTTTTTGATTTATTGTAGAGATGAGGTCTCGCTTGCCAAGGCAGGTCTCGAACCCGCGGGCTCAGGCAATCCACTCACCTCAGCCTCCCAAAGGCACGGGATTACAGGCTGAGCCACCGAGCCCGGCCTGGGAAAGATTTTTATTCTCCATTATTGATGAAGCTTGGCTTAGCTGGGTAGGTAATTCTTGGTTGAAATTGTTTATCTTTGAGAACTTTGAAGATTGACTCCAAGTTCTCCTGGCCTGAAGTGTTACTGAGAGAAATCTGCGGCTATTCTAATTGGTCTTCCCTGGTAGATCGTCTGACCTTTACCTCTTGCTGCCTTTAGGATTTTTTTCTTTTATACCCACTTTGTGTAGGCAAATTACTATGTGTCTAGGATTTGATCTTCTCATTTGTTGTCTCTCAGGGGATCTTTGAATCTCTTGTGTTTGAATGGTTGCATCACTGATGAGATGAGGGAAGTTTTATTGGATAATTTCATGGAATGTTTGTTCTAGGGTAGTCTCTGTCTCTCTTTCTGCCTCAGGAAGTCCAATTTCTCTTGGGTTTGGCCTCTTGAAAAATTGCTTATCTCTTTAAGGTTTTGTTCTGTCTTTTTAAGTTTCTTTTCTATGTTTTTAACAGTTTGGGTTAGTTCTATATTTTGGTCCTCAAGCTCTGAAATTCATTCTTCTGCTTAGCTAATTCTACTTTCCATGCTTATCAGTTTACTGTTTATTTCATTTGCTGTATTCCTTGCTGCTTTTATTTCAGTTATCAATTCTTTCATTCTTTCCTCTTGTCTCTCCTCAATTCTATTGATTCTCTCTATTAATGTCTTGATATCTGGGTTTGTGGTTTGAGACCAGTCATTCTGGGGGCTCTTCATTGTTTGCATTCTAAAGTCTGTATTCTCAGTGTCTATGTGAGACCCATATTCTTCTTTTGGTTTTTCTTCATTTGTTTATATTTTCCTCACCACCCCCCTCTTTTGTTAACCTCTTCTTTACTTCTGTTGTTGAGGGATGAGGAAGGGATAGCTTTTAGCTTTTACTTCTATTTGCTCATTTTCCTATTCTTCCTTATGTGGATCCTCTGGTTTTGTTCAATTCTGAAGCTGGACTGTGGGTTGGTGGCTGTACTTTTTGCAGTTTTGAGATTTAATTGAGGGGGTAGCTGTGATTCAGAATTTATCTGCAAAGATCCCAGTATTTGCTGACATGTGTGGGCCCCTTGGAACCCACTTCCACTGCCTTACAATCTGTCCATGCAGTGGGGGTATAGGTTTGCTCCCTAAAAGCAAAATGAGGTAAGGAAAAGGAAAAGAATGGAAAAAGGAAGGAGGGAGCAAAAAGAAGGTGGAAAGAGAAGAGTAACAGAAAAAACAGACAGACATACCAACTAACAAATGAAAAGCGACAAAGAAAGACAGAAAAGATTTTTTAAAAACTAAAACATACAGACAATCATACAAATGCACAAACTGACAAAAACATCCCTGTTGATGTACTCTCCCTCAAAAATATCCATACACAAACAGGAAGTCTAAAAATACAGCAATAGAATAACAGAAACAAAGCAAGTATGAAAAAGCAATCAAAAACAGAAAGAGGCAAAAAAAATGAGAACTAAAACAAACAAATAAACAAAATGAGCAAAACAGACAGACAGACAAAAAAAACAAAACTTGCTCTGATGTTGTTCCTTTAAGTCCAACTTCCTTTCTGCTCTGATCTCTAGCACCTCCCCTCTTCTCTCAGCACAGGTTGATAGGATTGCCTTCAGCATGGGTCAGGGTTGATCAGATCTGAACTCACCCAGTTTTCTGCCCGTCAACTCTGTCACTCAGATCTGATGGGTCGGTGTCCAATCTAGTATGGGGGAGGGGCATCTGTCTCTCTGAGTTTGATGAGATTATCTCCAGGTCCCAAGTTGGAGACTGGGTGGAGCTGAACAGGGCAATGCTGGTCTCTGCCTGGTCCTGGGACAGAGAAAATGACTTCAGTTGGCATTTCCTTACTGGTGGTGGAGCTCCTCTCTGCAGATCTCCCCAATCTTCTTTTTCCACTGATGGGTTCCAGGGCTCCAGTTGCTTTGTTGTTGCTGGTGATGGTCTGGACTGAGAGCCAGGTGATGAGGATCAGCTATAACAGGCTTTTCTGAGGAGAATCCTGAGAATAGCAGCAACTCCAATCTCAGGGCGGTGGGGGGGTTGCAGTCACCTCTGGAAGAAAACTCTGGGTGCATGAACTTTCACTCACCTACTTGGCACACGCCTACTCACCCAGAGAGTCTTTATGAACACTAGCTTTTGTGGAGACTCTCACAGTCCAACCTGTACCATCACCATCTTGCTGGAAGAAACCTAATCAGTGATTACTACTTAGCACTACAATACTTGTCTCCTATACAAAATAAGCTATAAAGTTAAGATGTGATATTTCATGCCATAAGAGATAAGGTAGACAAGTGGGATCTAGTCAAACTTGATCTGACAAGCTTCTGCAAAGCCAAAGAAACCATTGAGAGAGTGGGGAGACAGCTCACAGACTGGGGAAAAAAAATTTTGCCAACTATATATCTGACAAAGGCCTAACATCAGGATCTACAAGGAACTCAAACGTGCTGAAAAGAAAAAAAAAAAAAAAGCCCCATTACAAAGTGGGCAACAGATATGAATAGATACTTCTCAAAAGAAGACAAACAAGCAGCCAACAGATACATGAAAAAATGCTCAGCCTCACTAGTCTTCAAAAAAATGCAAATTAAAACCACACTGAGATATCACTTAAATCTAGTCAGGATGGCCATCATCAATAACTCAAAAACAACAGATGCTGGAGAGGATGCGGCAAAAAGAGAACACTTCTACACTGTTGGTAGGGACGTAAATTAGTACAGTCTCTGTGGACAACAGTGTGGCAATTCCTAAGTGATCTAAAAATCAGTCTCCCATATGACCCCACAATCCCTCCACTGGGAATATTCTTGGAGAAACTCAAATCACTTTATGAAAAAGGTATCTGTACATGCATATTTATTGCAGCATTATTCACAATAACAAAAACATGGAACCAACCATGCTGCTCATTGAAAGAGGACTGGATAAAAAAAGGCAGTACACATACATGATGGGCTATTACACAGTCATCAAGAAGGACAAAATTACAAACTTCACAACCACTTGGGTAAACTTAGAGGCTATAATACTGAGTGAGCTATCACAGAAAGAAAGAACTGAGTATATCACATGTTCTCACAAGTAAGCGGACCTTGAACAACCATTGTGATACTATAAGAAAGGGATTGGCAGTAGTGGGAAACTGCCAGTGGAGGGCGGGCACATTTTATCAACAAGGGTGTCTGCATAATGAACAATTATATACCTAACCCTGAATTGTACCCCACATATTTTTTTAAAAAAGATTTTTCAAAAGAGGTGATATTTTATGGTTCTTCTGAGGTATAAACATATACAATGATGCAAATACTCAAGAGCATTCCCTCAGGGGCTTTTGTTCTAATCTATGGTTCTGTTGAAGAAATTACAAAATAGTTTGGTTAGGGTGGAGCCCAATAAGCCATGGCATATGTTTGCCCCATTCAATTTAGGTTCTACTTTGTTCTTTTCAACATTGAAGAAGGATATATATTGTGCATGCTCAAATATTCAAAAAGGAATGTACTCTCTTAAAATTAACAACCCGCCGGGCTCAGTGGCTCAGCCTGTAATCCCGCGCCTTGGGAGGCTGAGGTGAGTGGATTGCCTGAGCCCGCAGGTTCGAGACCCGCCTGGGCGAGCGAGACCTCATCTCTATAATAAATTTAAAAAATAGCCGGGCGTGGTAGCGCGTGCCTGTAGTTCCAGCTACTTGGAAGGCTGAGGTGGAAGGATCGCCAGAGCCCAGCAGGCCGAGGCTGCGGTGGCCGGGAGCGGCCACTGCACTCCAATCTGGGCGACAGAGTGAGACTCCAACTCAAAAAAAAAAAAAAAAATTAACAACCTAATGACTTTAGAGGCTCCATGACAGGCCCCTGGAACTATATAGAACAGAAGATAAAAATACATAGATTTTAAGCTTTGTGTGAAAAAAAAAAAGGAGTTTGAAAACCTCAGAGCAGTCCTTCTTAATCTGTGAGTGTGGAGAACTAGTAGGCTGATAGATAATTACCCACGGGACTCTCATATTTCTGCATGTCTTATGGATAGGAGAGACAATGGCTGTCCTTTGTTCCAAGATATCTTTTCAAGGATATGTGTATAGTGAATAGCATTGAAAGATAAAGATATTTTCCCTCCGGAACAAAACATAAATTTTCTTACAAACTGAAACGTAAAGATAGTTCATCTCTCTAGAGGAAAAATCAAATATACCTATTATTCCTCATAAAAAGATTTGGAACTTGGGATTTCTCTCCTGGAATGCAGTCCACTACATGTGCAACTGTACTTTGGCACTCTTTGTTTCTGTCATCTGTTGAGAATTAGATCAGTAAACTAACACAAAAAATATTCTAGTTACTCTTATTGCTACAAGCAATGAACACTGTCTTTAGTCTACATGCCCAGAGTCTCATGTCTTTCTACCATCTCTATAGGATTGTGGTATGCTATCTAACTTTTGAACTTGCACAAAGACACAGAGTAAAATCTCAGTCCCATCAAAATTCTTGACAAAATATGGTTTTCCATCTGCTTATTTCCAAATGATTGCTTATTGTATTTTATTTCAATAAAATACAAGCTTGTGATTAGTTTCTAAGATAACTGCCAGTGATTCCTGATTCATGCCCTTGTGTATTATCCTCGTGATGTTGAGTCAAATGTTGTGAATTTCTTTTAATGACAGAATATGGTAAAAGAGATGGGATATTCCTTCCAAGATGAGGTTATAAACAGACTCTGGCTTCTATCCTAATTTCCCCTCTCATTTGCTCTTGCTTATTCACTATGATAGAAGCTAGATGCACTGTTGTAATTTTTCTGAATGGAGATGTCCACCTGGTAAGGAATGAATGGAGACCTCATTGACATTGCCAGTGATAAATTGGGGTCCTCAGTCAACAACCAACCAGGAATTGAATCCTGCCCAAACCATTTGAAGGAGATTAAAGTAGATCCTCTCACAGTCAAGCCTTCAGATGAGACTGCAACCCTGGCCAACATTTTGATTTCAGCCTTATGAAATTTTGAGACAGAAGATCCACCAGAACTATATTTAGATGCTTAACTTACAGAGACTGGGAAATAATAAATATTAGCTGTTTTAGTCTGTCCAGTTTTGGTGTAATTTGTTAAGCAGCAATAAAAAACTAGCAGATAGTTCAAGGACTAGCATCAGATATTCATGGTGCACCCTTGCTCTACTCTAGATGGCAAGTGCTCTGAGGGAAATAATTCAATTCACCTTAATCATCAATGTGTCCCCACATGATGTAGATGATAAGTTACTACTAAATTATTTTGAAAAGATGAATCAGTCACTAGTCAAACCAAAGTATACCCAGGGTACATATTAATGAGATACAAATTGAGAGTTGGGAAACATAAAGAGAGGTGAAAAACATATGGAACTACTGTTGTATAACTAAAAGGACAATAGATGACAAATAAATAGATGGAAGAGGAGTTTGGAAGTAATCATTTAAATAATAATATATGAAATTTCTATTTGATAGACACATAAGCATAAATGAGTTCAATTACATATACAGTAAGTCCTCACTTAACATTGTCAATAGGTTCTTGAAAACTGCAACTTCAAACCAAAGGACCTATGACAAAACCAATTTGACCATAGGCTAATTGATACAAACAAGGATTAAGCTCCTAGAACATATTTCTGGTTATGAAAGCATCACTAAACTTGCACATAAATACCAAAACACTTTTGATATCAAACATTGTAATAAATGTGAACTATATATACATTTAAGAAATATAAATAAAAATAAGTAAAATCATTATTTACCCAATTATTGCAATTCAAAGTCAGGGTCATCAGAGCCTGTCGTGGTTGTTCAGGGGACAAGGTGAGAACCAATCCTGGCAGGATGCCATCTTATCACAGGACACACTCACACACATCCACACTCACTCACTCTGGGACCATGTAGACATGCCAGTTCACCAAACATGAACAGCTTTGAGATGTGGAAGAAAACTGGAGGACCTGGAGAAAACCCATGCAGACCTGGGGAAAAAATGCTAACTTCACATAGACAAGGGTCCTGACCAGGAATCAATTTTTTTCAATGTTATAAAGAAATGACTTTGAATGAAACAACATTATTTGAGGAGCTGCTGTATAAGAGATTTGGCACAATTGGTTATTGGCATGTTTATTCAAAACCTTTGTCTCTCTCCTTACTTTTCTATTTCATTAACCTTCATTTTTTTACTATAAAGATGTGGGATACAGTTCAGGGTTAGGTATATAAACGCTGATTATGCAGGTACCCTTGTTGATGAGGTATGGCCTTCCCTCCCCTAGCAGTTTCCCTCAACTGCCAATCCCAGTCCTCTCCCCTGACAGTTTCCCACTACTATCAATCCCTTTCTTAATATATTATGATAATTGTTCAAGGTCCACTTATGAGTGAGAACATATGGTACCCTGTTCTTTGTTTTTGTGATAGATCACTGAGTATGATCGACTCTAAATCCATCTAAGTTGCTGCGTAGTCCATATGTTTTTTCTTCTTTATGACTGCATAATATTCCATTGTGTATATATACCACATTTTTTTAATCCAGTCCAGCTTCGATGGGCAACATGGTTGGTTCCATGTTTTTGCTATTGTGAATAGAGCTGCAACAAACATATGTGTGCAGGTATCTTCTTCATAGAACAATTTGAGTTCCTCCGGGTATATTCCCAATAGGGGAATTGCTGGACCATATGGGAGGTCAATTTTTAGTTCTTTCAGAAATCTCCAGACTGTTTTCCAGAGACGTTGTACAAGTTTGCATTCCCACCAGCAGTGTAGAATTAGTGGAGCCCTTCTGAATGGGATTAGTGCTCTCACAAAAGAGAGCCCAGAGAGCTCTCTCCTCTTTCTGCCAAGTGATAATATAATAATAAGTCAGCCATCTGCAACCCAGAAGAGGGCTTTCGCCAGAACCTGAGCATGCTGCATCCTGATCTCAGACTTCCAGCCTCTAGAATTGTGAAAAATAAACTTCTGGTGCTTAAGCCTCCCAGTCTATGGTAATTTGTTAAAGCAGCCTGAGCTGATGAAGACAGCCTCTATATATGTGTTGTGGCATCTGTGTCTTCATCATCCCTCAGTCATCCCATTAGTGAGCCACGTCTTATGCTCTTCCTCATGGGAACCCAGTCATCTCAAAACTAGCTGCCCCTGGACACAGCTGACATGCTGGGCGGCTCAAGAGGTTAGTGGATTCAGCATGAGGGAGTTGGGGAGAACATCTACCCTGGCAGAAGGGTACCTGCTTCTCTGAAGTATATGAGACACATCCTAAAAGGATCCTTCAAGGAAGGCCTCTCTGGTCAGTAAGTTTGGCCAGATAGATCACTTTTAGTATGGCCACCCAGGGGACGTTCACTCATGTGGTCTGTGAAGCTCAAAGCTCTTTGTAGCTGCTCTCAAACTAACTTCTGAATCTACACTGAAAAATTAAAGGCCAAGGGAAGAGCCCATTCTCTGTAGGCCTGTTATCTTACAAATAACCAACTGAACTTGACTTTCTAGGAGCCAAACTCAGGAGAGACTGGGGAGGGAATTGTGCCCTCAGGTCAAATTCTCCCTAAATAAGTTCTTTGAAGAGAGACAGCAACCAACTATGGGTTGAATGAAATGAAATAACTCAATATTGATGCAATCTTTGTTCAAAAAACGATGCAGCAATGAAACCAGCTAACCATACAATTAATTCCAAAGAGTTGTAAATATACAAGACCAAAAACATAATGCAACCCCAACTATAAAGCAAACTTATTCTTTACATATACATACTTCCTTCTGTGTATAGTTGGAATCCTACCACAGCGGTGAAAGCCTCTGATAATAAAGTCTATGGTGTTCATTCATTGCTTCCTTGGTTTATAAGTAAATGTGATACCCATATCAATTTTTTTTACGGGCTGGGGTTATAATAGTTAATATGACATCTTTTTTTTTTGAGTTGGAGTCTCACTCTGTCGCCCAGACTGGAGTGCAGTGGCCGCGCCCGGCCACTGCAGCCTCGACCTGCTGGGCTCCGGCGATCCTTCTGCCTCAGCCTTCCGAGTAGCTGGAATTACAGGCACGCACTACCATGTCCGGCTGATTTTTTGATTTATTGTAGAGATGAGGTCTCGCCAAGTTGCCCAGGTGGGTCTTGAACCCGCGGGCTCGGGCAATCCACTCACCTCAGCCTCCCAAGGCGCGGGATTACAGGCTGAGCCACCGAGCCCGGCTGACATCTTTTTTTTGAGTTGGAGTCTCACTCAGTCTGCCAGGCTGGAGTGTTGTCGCACCATCATGGTTACTGCAGCCACGACCTGCTGGGTTCAGGTGATCCTTCTGCCTCAGCCTTCCAAGTAGCTGGAACTACAGGTGTGTACCACCAGGCCCAGTTAATTTTTTGATTTATTGTAGAGATGAGGTCTTGTCAAGTTGCCCAGGCTAGTCTCAAACTCCTGGACTCATAGAATTCTTGTGTTTCTGCCTCCCAAAGTGCTGGGATTACAGATGTAAGCCACCACGCCCAGCCAATATGACGGTTTTATACTTCTTGATATGACTTAATCATGAATGAATTTCAAGACTTCAGGACATGTCAAAATATTTCATGCTGTTATACCCTTGCTCCTGTTGCCCCTTTTTCTAGTGACCATTTGCCCCTGACACTTTCTCATCTATCTGCCTGGAAACCTCCTACCCATCCTTCAAAAACCTCGTTTAAACACCACCCTTTTTGTGCAATTTCCCTCACATCTCCAGTTACTCCTTCCTAGTCTCTGCTACAATTAATGCCTCAGGCCTCTGTGCTGTGCTGTGCCTTGTAAATACTTTTATTGTTTATTATGCTAAATTTCAATGGTTTCATTTTTGTCTCTCTCTCAATAAACTAGAAGCATCTTTGGAAAGAAACTGATTTTTCCCCATCTCTATATCACAATGTCTGGCACATAGCAGGCATTCAGAAAATGTTGGGGTGCGACATTCTAAATAAATTCAACCGCTAGTCATTCACTGTTTCTAAGAGCTGAAGGGTCCCCTAGTGGCTAAAACTCCGCTTGTTATTCTTCTTCCTTTATCCACTCTGGAGTCTTTGGGGAAACCTTGATCCAATTGTTCTTTGCAACCCTTGATAAAGGTGTTGGTCAAACTACCACCTCCTCACTCCATTTACCTACCCCTTGTGTGTTTCTTCAGAATCTACTGTTTTGCCATCTCCTTATGGATGTAGGATTGTCTCATTTTCTTGTCCCCAGAAAGCCAGTGTGCTTGCTTATTCTTATCTGAGACTCGTAGAAGTTGAATCATTTGCCTGGTTGCACGCTTTGCAGGTCAAAATTGGGAATTGAAAGTCAGGTCTTCCAATTCGAAATCTAACCCTAATGTTATTTACAGAATGTTGGGATTCCCTTGCCTATATGCCCAGCACTATAGTATGTACTATAAAGGAGACTGAAAAGATACAGTTCATCACCTATTGGAAAAAACAGACACATTTACAAAGCAAAGAGATGATATAGAGTTAACACGGGGAACAGAGGATGAGATTAGGAAAAGAGAAAAGTAGCCCTTGACAGTTGAGAGCTGGCCTGGCAGGTACAGGTAGTCTATTCCACTCCCCTGTTGAACATGAACAATCTCACACATGACCAACATCAGACAGGGCCATTCTGTGCCATGATGGAGCAAGACGAACACAAGACAACTCCATCACCATGTCTGAGCACAAGCAAAAACAAGAACATTCCCCAAACCATAAGCATCCTCAAGCATCCTCATTCCCTGGCCAAGCATAGTCATTTCTTGGCTTTTGTAAGTGATTTCTGCCTCTATGTCAGCTATAGCATTAACCCTACTTTGTTCCTCATGATCTCAAAATAAGATTCATCAACATACCCAATCATAGAATTATCCTCATTTCCTGATACATCCAACACTCTCTTTCCTAAACCTCCCCCAAATCATAGAGTACAAGCTCAAATACTACAACAGGCTCCTACTTTCAGTCTCTTATTGAGATGCCTCATGACTCTCCATGGTGTGACATCTCCTTCATTGCACTGGGTCAGTAAAATCAACTTTGTTTGCTGAAAGTATGATTCTAGCAGTCTTTGACAAATGGGCATTCATAAATAGAAAAAGACATGGTAGGATGTGTAGAAGAAATGCCAGATGAGTGGACCAGATAATTGTGACTCCACAGATGCCATGGGAATTCTTTGAAGTCTTTTAATTTCAGTTTCTTCTATTTCTTTTCCTTTCTGAAAGGAAGCCAAGACCCTCTTCTCCTTCTCTCTGTTAGTTGTGGGGCCATGGTGCATAGTAGTAGATTTTAACCTTTGTTGTACATTAAAATCACTTAGACAGCTTTAAAAAACACAGATACATACTTGGCTCTCAACTACAGAGATTTTGACTTATAATTGGTGTGAGCTATAGCCCAAGCATCAGAATTTTTTAAATCTCCCTAGTTGGGCCAATGTTAGGACACACTTGAAAATCAGTAGTACAGAAAAGATACCTGCACACGCATTTATTGCAGCTCTATTCACAATAGTAAAAACATGGAACCAACCATACTTCCCATCGAAGCTGGACTGGATTAAAAAAATGTGGTACATATACACAATGGCATATTATGTAGTCGTAAAAAGAACAAACAGATGGATTCGCAGCAACTTGAATGGATTTAGAGTCTATCATACTCAGTGGTCTATCACAGAAACAAAGAACAGAGTACCATATGTTCTCACTCATAAGCGGACCTTGAACAATTATCATAATACTATAAGAAAGGGATTCGCAGTAATGGGAAACTTCCAGGAGAGGCGGGGGTGGGTTTGGCAGTTGAGGGAAACTGCCAGGGGAGGGAGGGGCACACCTCATCAACAAGGGTACCTGCATAATGAACATTTGTATACCTAAATCACATCTTTAAAATAAAATAACATAAAAAAAAAAAAAAAAAAGCATTACTTGACTCTTCCAGGTATTACAGCCTGGATACCTTTTGAAAAAATAAATTACTTAACCAAAGAATGAAAAAAAAAAAAAAATATATATATATATAAAAGAAAATCAGTAGTAAAGTGAAATTGCATGTGTGTGTGTGTGTGTGTGTGCGTGTGTGTGTGTGGAATAGACTAAGAGCATGTGAATACGTTGGACAGTGAACGACATGTGATTGTGTGTTTGTGCTGTCACATGTGTGATAGAGTAGGAATATGTTTATGTGTGTTGTGTACAACGAGATTCTGGATGTGAACACCACGGTGGGTCATGCCTCTGTTAGTGAGTATATGAACTTTCTCTGCAACCCTGTGGGAGACCAGGACATCAGACATGCATCTGCTGTTTATTATGGAGAGTCAGCCAGAGGGTGACTGTGCCGGCTCATCCGCAGCTGGAGAGTTGTTAACTGGGGGACTGGGTGGGGAGAGGAGCCCAGAAGCGAGGCAGTGCCTTGAGTGACTTGAGAGAGCTGCTGAAAACCCAGTGTGGCCATCGGGTACCAAGTTGGGGAGGCTGCCCTTGTGTTACCTCTCTGGGCTTAGTGACTTGGCAAGTGAGTACTGGGAAAAGGCAGAGAACAGGACTCCTCCAGCTTTTAAAAGTCACCTCCCCAGGTAAATTTGCCTTGAGCAATCATTCTCAAACTTGAGCAGACATCAGAATCACCCAGAGAGCAGCCTGCTGGACCCCATCCTTGGACTTGCTGATTCTCTACATCTGGGAAAAGGCCTGTGAATTTATGTATCTAACAAGCTCCCAGGTGATGCTACTATTGCCAATCCAGTGACCACACTTTGAGAACCATTGGTTTAGAACTGTGGGTCCTCAGGCTCTCCAGGTGACTGTACCTGTTCCTAGACCTGATCTCGGCCTGCAGAATTTCAAATTTTTGCAAAAAGTGACCTAAGCAATAGGGTTTTTCAAAACTCCCCTGGTGATTCTTATATTTCGTGAAGGCAGAGATTTTTGTCTATTTCTGTTTTGTTCAGAGTTCTGTCTCTAAATGCCTAAATCAGTGCCTAAAACTCAGTCAATGCTTAATCAACACTTGCTGAATGAATGAGTCAGGGTTTCTTACCAGTTATCAGCCCTTCAAGACTAAGACTTACCTGTTAATTCAACATTTACCTGAGCACTTCCTATAGATAAGAAAATGTGCTATAATACAATTTCACGCAGCAGCACACTGAAATTTTTGAGTTTTTGCTTTTTTTTCTTTTCTTACATTTTTTGAGATAGAGTCTCATTCTGTTGCCCAGGCTGGAGTAAAATGGCATGATCCTGGCTCACTGTAGCCTTGGCCTCCTGGACTCAAGAGATTCTCCCATTTCAGCCTCTCAAGTAGCTGGTACTACAGACACATGACACCATTCTTGGCTAATTATTTTTTTTTTGTAGAGATGAGTTCTCACTATGTTGCCTGGTTGGTCTTGAACTCCTAGGCTCAAGTGATCCTCCGTCTCAGCCTCCCAAAGTGCTGGGATTTCTGTCTTGTTGCTTTTTTCTTTGGAGAGCAGGGAGGCACACAGGTTGAATAGCATTGGTCTTCTAGAGTCCTAAAGTTCAGAATTCTCATGGCCACGTACATGGCCAAGGTTGTAAGCTTTTTGTCTGTTAGTTTTTAGGGGAATAGCATCAGTTATGAGAGAATAGGCTGGCCACCATCAGCTTCTCAGTTCTGCCATGTCAAGCCACTTCGGCCCAGTGCCAGTGATAAGGGTGTGCTACTTCCAGGTCAGATGAAGTCCCAGGAAGCTGGATCTAATTTGTGTCATTACTGACATCCTCACTGACAGAGCCCACACTACTTGTCTGAATGCCTACTTAGAATTCAAGCTCTGTTATCATTATTTGTTGTTTATTTCTTACCAGATACATTCATAATGAGACCTTGATGGTGCTGGTTTTTGAAAAAGGAAGAAATCTCAGGGGCAGTGTATGTGTGTGTGTGTGTATGTGTGTGTGTGTGTGTGTGTGTGTGTGTGTGTGTTTCTCTTGCTTAAAATCATCCTTTTAATAAAACCATCTCTTTACTGTATTCCTTCAGCACACATTTGTATGAGTGCCTGTAATATGCCAGATATGTGTGGAAGGAACTAGGGATAGCATGTAAGACCTCATGAAATCAAAGTCTGGGTGGTGCTATGCAATGAGGGGCATGTTTTGAACGTGGCTTTTCCACTATGGTGGCCACTTGCCACATGTGGCTACTGAGTGCTTGAAATGTGGCTGGTGTGACCGAGAAGTGGATTTCAAAGTTTTGCTGTATTTGAATTTGCATTTAACTTGAAATAGCCACATGCTATTTATAGTGGCTACTATATTCAACAATGCAGAACTGAGTGAGAATCACACATCCTTGAAATAGGCAATGATAATATCTCTTGTGTGCTTTGGAGGAAAAAACACAAAATGCTTTCAGAGCATAGATTGGGGGCATGTGACCTCATCTAGGGGAACAGGAAGGCTTCCCTGAAGAAGTGGCATTTAGGCTCTTTCAAATTCTGCCTACAGCTTCTCAGTGGGAGCCTCAAAAATATCAGTGAGAGATCAGGAATTGTCACACGATGACATTCCTTTAGTTGCTCTTGCTTTCTCCTTCCTCTAGGAACTCTCCTACCTTTCTAATTCTTCTTTATCTCTGAACATCCCCACGCAAATATTAATCCATAAGCGGTGTCCTGAGTCCTCCATCTAGAGCACTTCATCACCATCCCTAGATAAATACAAATGAAAACTTGCACCGTGTATTTGTTTACTGGTTATCATATTGCATACATAACTTGTGTCCTGCCTTTTCACTTACCCTAGTGTGAATATTTTCTCATGTCATTAAATGTTTTTCTTAATCATAATGTTCTATCCTGTGGCTACATATCATAAGATTTTTCATCAATTTCCTACTTTTGGCATTAGGACACTTTTGTTTTGTTATTATAAATAATGCTGTGATGAACATCTTTGTGCTGAAATTTGTGTTTACATTTCTCTGATGGTTGCTCGTGGTAGATTCCTACAGGGGAGGAGGAGGATGACTGAATCAAAGGGCATGAGCTTATTTATTTATTTATTTATTATTATTTTTTGAGTTGGAGTCTCACTCCGTTGCCCAGACTGGAGTGCAGTGGCCGCTCCCGGCCACCGCAGCCTCGACCTGCTGGTCTCCAGCGATCCTTCCGCCTCAGCCTTCTGAGTAGCCGGAACTACAGGCGCGCGCTACCACGCCCGGCTAATTTTTTTGATTGATTGTAGAGATGAGGTCTCGCCTGCCCAGGTGGGTCTCGAACCTGCGGCATCAGGCAATCCACTCACCTCAGCCTCCCAAGGCACGGGATTACAGGCTGAGTCACAGAGCCCGGCTAGCTTTTTTATTTTTAACAGCACTTGATACCTGATGCAAGATTGCTTTCTAGAGAGTTTGTGCCAATTCGTAGTCCCTTCAACACTGTATGAGAATTCCAGTGCATTCTGCTAGTCTCTTAGAAATCATACCAGATATGTCTGCATGTTTCTGCAGTGACTTGGTAGCCATTATCTGTAGTGGCTGCATGAAGCTTGATTGCAGTGATGTGCTGTTATCATCATCTCTCAAAACAATTTGCTAATTGATGCTGTTCATGCTGGGCTCTCGCTGGTCCTGCCAAATGGAGCGCCTCCATCAAGTCACAGCTGTCTGGAATCCATCTGGCCCTTCAAGGCTGTTCTGTCAACTTTCCACATCCATGGGCAGCATCTCCTAGGCCCATACTTTCCTTTAATGATATTCTAAGAAGCAGATATTTCTTGGAGCAAAATTCAGGCTCACGGTGGTAACACTGGTCTTTGGCCAGCACAAGAGATGTCTCAACTAGAACATTGTTTCTAAAATTTAAATTATAGAGATGGGATCTCATTATGTTTCCCAGGCTGGTATTGAACTCCTGGTCTTAAGCGATCCTCCTGCCTTGGCCTCCCAAACTTCTGGGATTATAAGCATGAGCCACCATGCCTGTCCATAGGACATTATTTTCTATCTGATGCTTGTTGAAATGAAAGAGCACTGGAATATTAGTCAGAACACTGAGTATGAGACCTGAGTTTTTTTTCTGCCATCCTGTGTGCATTGTGTACCAACAAGGACTTATTTTGGTTGCTGTGAATAGATACAACTCATAGTACTTAAACACAGCAACAAAAGGAGAAGATCTATTGTTTCACATAAATAAAGATACCAGAGGAAGTTAGTTTCTGGTATAGGTATGACAGGATTCAGGGTTTACTTTATTTGAGTCGTGAGGTACAAGGGGGGATTTACTATATAAGTAGCCTGCATGTAGGTGGAGTTTGGGCTTCTAGCTGGCCCTCTCTCCCTCTGATAGTGGACCAGGTACTAATGTGTTGCTATGTGCCCCCTCCTACCTCTCTCCTTCTCTCCCTCCCTAGCAGTGTCCAGCATCTGCTGATCCCATGCTTATACTAGTGTGACCGGTGTTCAGGGCCCACTTATGAGTGAGACCATGCAGTATTCAGTTCTTTGCTTCTGTGATAGATCACTTAGTATGGTGCTCTCCAGCTGCATCCAAGTTACTGTGAAGTTCATGATTTTGTTCTTCTTTATGGCTGAGTAATACTCCATTGGGTATATGTACCACATCTTCTTTATCTAGTCCACTTTTGATTGGCCTCTGAGCTGGTTCATGTTTTTGCTATTGTGAATAGTGCTGCAATAAACATGCGTGTGCAGGTGTCTTTTTGGTAGAGCGATTTATGTTCCTCCAGGGATATTCTCAGGAGAGAGATTTCTGGATTATATGGAAGCTCAATTTTTAGTTCTTTTAGGAATCACCACACTGCTTTCCATAGAAGTTAAACTAGTTTACATTCCCACCAACAGTGTAGAAGTGTTCCCTTTTCTCTGTAGTCATGCCAGCATCTTTTTAAAAAAACTTATTAATGATAGTCATACTTACTGGAGTTAGGTGGTATCTCATTGTAGATTTGATTTACATTTCTTTGATGATTAGTCAGGTTGGGAATTTTTTTCATGTGTCTGCTGGCTGCTTGAATGTCTTCCTTCAAGGAAGTGTCTGTTCATGTCCTTTGTCTACTTTTTAATTGGGTCATTTTTTAAAATTTCAATTTGTTTGAGTTCCTTGTAGATCCTGGATATTAGGTCTTTGTCAGATGTATGGCTTACATATATTATTCCCCCATTCCATTTCTTTACTCTCTCTTTGATGGTTTCTTTTGCTGTGCAAAAACTTTTCAGTTTGATGAGGTCCCACTTGTCTATCTTAGCTTTTGTTGTATTTGCTTTTGAGCACTTGGTCATGAATTCATTGCCTACACCAATGTCCAGGAGGGTGCTCCTATGTTTTCTTTTAAGATTCTTATAGTTTGAGGTTTTTCATGTAAGCCCTTGATCCATTTTGAGTTAATTTTTGTATAGGGTAATAGGTAGGGGTCCAGTTTCATTCTTCTGCATGTGGTTAGCCAGTTTCTTCTGCATGTGGTAAACCATTTATTAAATATGGTTTCTTTTCCCCAATGTTTGTTATTGATGACTTTGTCAAAGATGAGTTGGTTGAGGAATTGTGTTTTTATTTCTGAATTCTCTGTCCTATTCTATTGGTCTATTTGCCTATTCCTGTACCAATATCCTGTTGTCTTGGTTATTGCAGCCTTGTAATAAAGGTCAAAGTCTGGAATTGTGATACCTCCAGCTTTGTTCCTTTTGCTGAGGATTGCTTTAGCTATTTGCGCTCTTTTTTGCTTCCATGTGAATTTGTGTATTGTCTTTTTTAGGTCTGTGAAAAATAATGTTGGCAATTCAAAGGGAATTGCATTGAATCTATAGGTTGCCTTGGGTATGATCTTGATATTATCATCTTGACAATATTGATTCTTCCAATTCATGAGCATGGGATGTTTTTCCATATGTTTGTATCATCCTTGATTTATTTAAGCAGTGTTTTGTAGTTCTCCTTGTAAAGATCTGTCATTTCTTTGGTTAGGTGGATGCCAAGGTATTTTTTTTGTCCTCTCCCACACCCAAGTCCTGTTTCATGCATCTGCCAAATCTGAGGCAGTCCTGGCTCTGCAGGTAGTTTGACTGCAGGAGTCTAAATACTTTATATTCAGACTATTGAGTTCTTGAAAAACAGACTGTGATGTGATTTCAGGCTTTGAATGTGATACATGGCTTGGGAGTTTCTTTAGATCAGTGATTTTCAAGCCCCGTTTATGAATCAGAGAAGAGTAGATTATTTTTATCATTATTTCAAGTGAAGTACAGCAGAAAAAAATAAGTAAAACATGGGTATGGTGTGTGAGTGTGTCTGTATGAGTAGTTGAAATCTCAACTGTCCTCCAATCTTATTCTTCTTTCCCCAGAAGTCCTCCTAATCTTATCCATAACCTTAACCCTAACCTAACCCTACCCTTAGCTCTAACCTTAACCCTAACATTAATCCTTGTCTTACATAATGTTAACGTTAACCTTGACCCTAACCCTAAACTCTCAACCCTAACCCTACACCTTAACTCTAATCCTTAAAGTAAATCTGAGACTTTGAGTTTGTTGACGATTGTTTTAGAATAATTTCATTAATCATGTTATTTAGCAGAATTTTCTGGGCATTCTGTACTGAAGGAGGTTTAGATCAGAAGTTTCACCAAATAGGTGTGATGAGAAGTTACATCTTCCATTTGAAATGAAGTGCTTTATGGGCATAAGATGGGAACAACGTATGCTAGAGAATCTTAAAGGGGGGAGAGAGAGAGGATAAGTATTGAAAACCACCCATTAGGTACCATGCTCACCACCTGGGTGGCGGGCTGAATAAAAGTTCAAACCTCACCATCACGCATTATACCCATGTAACAAACCTGCACATGTAACCCTTGAATTTAAAATGCAAAAAAAGAAAGAAAGGAAGTGTTTTGATCACTGGAAAAGGTTGGTGTTGCCACAGGCACTCTCAGGGAAATGATTATTTTAAGCAAGTGATGAATATGTTCCCTTTATATCAAGGTGAATACATCTTTTCTGCCTCACTTTTAGTCCATTTGCAGAGCCCTCATGTTGCCGAGTGTTCGTTAGTGTTTTGAGTCATGTCAGGATGGAATTTTAGTCCCTTGATTCCTGCTGGTAGTTCTACCTTGCTTAATTCATGATCCTCTGACATCTGGGGTCAATAAAATCTTGTAAATGGAAACTGTAGGAAATGAAAGAATGTATTTTGGAAAATAGAAGAAAGGAGAGAAAAGGATGAGAGAGTGGAAAGAAAGAATGGGAAAATATCAAAGAGAGTTAATAGGTCCAGTCATTAATCCCAGACTGCAGTCTGATCAGATCAGTCCTCTGCTTAAATTCTCTGATGGCTGCTTAATTCTTACAGGATAAGGACAGGTAGCTTGTTGGCACACTGAGTCTAGTAGTATCTCTTATTTCCTACTCTAGAATCCTTTATTTTAATTTTCATTATATTTTTTGTTTTACTTTTATTTTATCTCATTTTTTAAAAAACAGAAACAGGATCCTACTCTATGGCCCAAGCTGAAGTGCAGTGGTATAGTCATAGCTCACTGCAGCCTTGAAATCCTGGACTTAGGCGATTGTCCTGCCACAGCTTCCTGAGTACCTGGGACTACAGATGTTCACCAGCATGCCCAGTTAATTCTTTTTTTTTTTTTTTTGAGTTGAAGTCTCACTCTGTCACCCAGGCTCGAGGGCAGTGGCACGCTCTTGGCCACCGCAGCCTCAACCTGCTGGGCTCCGGTGATCCTTCTGCCTCAGCCTTCCAAGTAGCCGGAACTACAGGTGCACACTATCACTCCTGGCTAATTTTTTGATTTATTGTAGAGAGGAGGGCTTGCCAAGTTGCCCAGGTGGGTCCCGAACCTGCAGACTCAGGCAATTCACTAGCCTCGGCCTCCCAAAGTGCTGGGATTACAGGCTGAGCCACCTAATTCTTTTTAATTTTAATTTTTTTGTAGAGACAGGGTCTTGCTATATTGTCCAGGCTGGTCTCAAACTCCTGGCCTCAAGCGATATTTCCACCTTGGCCTCCCAAAGTGCTGGGATTACAGACATGAGAGGCTGTGCTCAGACTGGAATCCTGTATTTCAGTGCCATGTGATTAAATGAAGGTATCCTGCCGGGCTCGGTGGCTCAGCCTGTAATCCCGGGACTTGGGAGGCTGAGGTGAGTGGATTGCCTGAGCCCGCGGGTTCGAGGCCTGCCTGGGCAAGCGAGACCTCATCTCTACAATAAATCAAAAAATTAGCTGAGCGTGGTAGTGCGCGCCTGTAGTTCTGGCTACACGGAAGGCTGAGGCAGAAGGATCGCCGGAGCCCAGCAGGTCGAGGCTGCGGTGGCCGGGAGTGGCCACTGCACTCCAGCCTGGGCGACAGAGTGAGGCTCCAACTCAAAAAAAAAAAAAAAAAAAAAAAAATGAAGGTATCCTAAATGCACCCTGTTCAGTTACACCTCTGTGCTTTGCCCATGCTGTTCCCTGTTTCTGAATTACCCCTGCTCTTTTTATCAACCTGAGTGAATCCTGCCTGTCCATAAAGACCCTGCTCAGGTATCATCCTCCATCGATCTTCCTCTGATTCCCCACTGTGTTCCTCCTCTGGGCCCCATGCTAACATCAATCATAGTACTCATTCCTTCATTCAGCAAACGTTTATTGGGCTCTGCTCTGTGCCAAGTGCTATGTGAGCTGGTGAGGGAGAACCATTAATAGACCATCTCAGCCCCAAGTAGTTGATGAAGCAGATAAATCACCAGAAAATTACCCAACTGTGCTGTG
Source organism: Tarsius wallacei (assembly GCA_963574415.1). Taxonomy (NCBI): domain Eukaryota; kingdom Metazoa; phylum Chordata; class Mammalia; order Primates; family Tarsiidae; genus Tarsius; species Tarsius wallacei. The sequence goes on from CAUYQG010135417.1 coordinate 20,029, forward strand.
ATAGGGGAGTCTCGAAGGGCCATGGGGTTGTGGAGGAAGGCAGCCCTGCCAGCCCGAGGGGCTGATGTTCTAGGAGGGTCAACAGTGTGATGGAATGGTGTACGTGTAGAATAAGTCTGAAATCTGGAAGGTATGAAAACATCTTAGAAAGGATTAGTTTGTGGAGAGAGTCAGGCAGAAGCCAGGTCAGAAAGGGCTGTGGCAGCTGTGTTAAGGCATTTGGATTTCATCCTTGGAACCGTGAGAAAAGCATTGGAAGTTTTAAGCAGGGGATAATCAGATCTGTATTTTGGGTATGTTTTTAAGATATTTTGGTCTCCTACATAATAATAATAATAGTTAATATTGCTGAAGGTTACCATAAGAAAGATAATATGTTAAGCTCTTTGTATAAATTATCCTAAGGTTTGCTACTATCATATAAGCTTGGTACTACTATATAAATGTATTGTTTCATCATGTAGAGATTCAGGGAGATTAAATGACTGCTAGAGTCATGCTTTTGATTATTAGAATAATTCTGTACTTTATAATTATAAAAATCAAGATATTCATCAAGATATTCATAGTCACTACTTGAGAGAACCCACAGTACCTTTGCTTATATGGTCTTTTTCATCCTCTTGGTATTCTTTTATAACTCTTGATAAGGCTTTATTTCTGTTTCATGAATGATGACACTGAAGAAGTGATTTGGCCAGGTGTTTTCAGGCAGGCATGGTCTAGCCCACCTCAAAATTAGAATCTTGAGAATTTTTTTTTTTTTGAGTTGGAGTCTCACTCTGTTGCCCAGGCTGGAGTTCAGTGGCATGCTCACAGTCACCGCAGCTTTGACCTGCTGGGCTCAGGCTATCCTTCCACATCATCCTTCTGAGTAGCTGGAATTACAGGAGCACGCTACCACTCCTAGCTTATTTTTTGATTTATTGTAGAGACGAGGTCTCACCAAGTTACCCAGGCTGGTCTCAAAGCCCTGGGGCTCAGGCAATCCACTTGCCTCGGCCTCCCAAAGTGCTGGGATTACAGGTTTGAACCACTGCACCTGGCAAGGATCTTGAGAATTGATCTTGTATTTTGTTAGTCTTCATGGCATTGGTTCCACGGCACAGGAGCATCTGGCTATGGGGGTTATGGTGAGCTCATGGGTGCATTATTCTCCTCATAAAGAGAAGCAAAAGAATAAGGTTCCTTTCTCACCCTGAGGGGAGAAGAGGTTTGGGTGACAAGTGGGGTTATAGGGATCCCAGAGCCATGTCCACTGGTACGGTTGGCATTGCTCCTCTAATCAGGTAAAGGGTGTATGGTAGAAGGAATAGAACATCTTAGGTTTGGGCATGTGAAACCCAGTCACCTGTGAGTTGTAGTTGCTGCTTTACGGAGATCTTTTTTCTTTTAATTCCTTCTTCTTGTTTCCTTTTTGTTCCTCCTTCCTCTGTGTTGTTCACCCATATCAACATCATCACCATCAGCAAACATATTGTTGCCAAATGGCAGGGGTTCGATCAAGGTCTGGTTGCTAGCCACACAGAAAGCCAGTCACGAGTATTGCCAGGGAAGAAGGTTTTTTAATGTGGGTGATGTCAGCCAAGAGATGGGAGACAAGTTTCAAATTTGTCTCTCCAATTGACTAAGATTAGGGGCTTATGTAGCAGGGAAGGAATGTATCTACACACAGGAAAACAGAAACGAGAAAGGGGTAAGGAGAAGGAGTGGGTCAACAGGCAGCAGGAAGTTGGTTAGGCAATCATGACAGATTAGGGATCTGGTATCTCATTGTACAGATGCCATGATCTGGTAAGTTTCAATTCCTTGTTACTATCTGGGAGCCCTAATGGTCAGTTTCCTGAGAAAGGAACTCAGATAAGACAAATGTAAGTTGCTCAAGTTTCAGGCCTGGGAAGCTGAATTTCTGCTTTTTTTCAAAAAACTGTAAACATCAGTTCTATGGGGAAATTGGGCTCATTTCAACATCACATCATGAGGTTTGCTCACCATGGTCTTATCACTGCATTGTTGTATTTGTCTTTATCATCATCATCATCATCATCATCATCATCATCATCATCACCAACCACTACTACCACCATCAGCACCTCATTATCCATCTTGGTCTTGCCTTTGGATCATTGTCTTATTCAATTTCATCATTGTTGTCATCATCATAATTCTTTCTTACTGATTGCTTGCTTCTTGCCAGGCACTGTGCTCAGGCATTATCCTGTACTGTCCACAAAATTAACTGTTGTGTGCACTATCCTCATTTCATAGGTGACAGACCCGAGTCTTAGAGATGTGAAATAATTTGTTCAAGATCATAAAACAATCACCAATACCAACATTGTCTCTTCCATAAAATTGAGATTCATCCCATAGGCACTAGTTTATTTTTAGGAATTAAGGAAATTACAAGATTGAGCGCTTATGCTCTGTTAACAGAGGTCTGCTATGAATCCAGTGAAAGAGATTTAGCGTTATTATTCTCTAGTGACAGTTGTTCCTTGATTCAGTAGAACTGCTTTTCTTTTGACTAATTGTTAAATTTATGTTTATGATTATAATTTCTAAAGGGAAATTTAGAGTTGAACTGTTTTAGATAATAAATCAGAGTCATGATTCAAACCAGGATTTGCCCAACTTCAAAGACTACATTCCTATCACAAGATTGTCTGACTTCTCTTGGTAAGTATGCCAAAAATAAGTGCTGCGATTCCTAAGCTCATGGTTATCTATCTCACAAGTGACAGTTTGTTTAACTCACTAGAGGATTAGAGTACTTTATGACAACAATTGCCTTCAGGAAAACCTACCTGAACTGGTGATGTCATCTCCCACCTCCACCCCACATCAGTACAGATATGTTTTTCTCTGTCTTCCTTAGCAACCACCCAACTCTTTCTAGGAGATAGTGTAATATGCTGGAAAGGCAAATGGTAATTCATATCCAGGCACTAACACTTATGGCTGCATGATTTGGGACAATTTGCCTCCTTGGTCCTGAGTTTTTGTTCTTCATCTATATGATAGAAATAACACCAACTACCCCATAGAGATGCTGTGAAATTTAAATGAGATAATTCATATAAATTGTTTGACATGTCAATACATGTTGACAATAACCCATCACAATAAGCTCTCTCTTTCTTCCCTTTGCTCTGCAGTACTCTGCTGAATGGCTAATAGAAATGTTTACTGTATGGGAGAGGGAGCGATTAAGCTGATGGACTTGAAATGGCTCAGTCTGTGACTAGCAGAGGATTCTTTAGCAAGTAGACTTCTTAGCTAGGAATCATTTCCCCCATCTCTTCAACACCTACTCGTCAGCTAGTCACTTATCCTACTCTTTGACTCCTCCCACCCCTTGTGAAAATAAAAATCTACTCATACAAGAGCATTAATGAGCCAAGAAGAATTTACTAAAGATGCAGAGGAAGTACAGGAGTGAGTTTATGTAACATCACCCACAGCAAGAAATCCCGGTGCCTTTTATTATTAATTATTATTACTCTATCCCTGTGTCTTTCTTCCCTGACACGATATGCAATGCCTTGGATCTTCTCTTCTCTATTATCAGAGCAATTCTCCTCCACCCCAGACTTGCAAAGTCCACTCATGATAGTGCTTTGCAGAATAAAAGAACCCAAGGTTACCTGTGATCACCTTTATTCAAGGCACTTTGGTGTTCTTCTGTTGTGGCTGGTGTATGGCTTTTGGGGTTTCATGTTCTACTCCAAGCAGTTAGTCAAAGTGTCTTCTAGACAAATGCAGTGTTCTCTCCATAAGGCGTTATCATGCCAGTGGGGAAGTGGGTACCATCTTGCTCCATCTCATTACACAGAAAATGAAGGTGTTGGTGCATTCCAGACAGCTTCATCATTTAAGTCTGTTTATACTCAGTAAATTATGGACTTTTGGTTCTTTAAGTTGGAAGAGAAATCCCATGCTGATTTTAATATTTGTTTAAAGATAAGTCTTAGAATCACACCCTTCAAGACTTGGATGTAAATTCATTGGAAGTGGAGCTCAATATCCATTATTTTTATATAGCTCCATATTTTTATATAGCTTCAACTATAGGAAGTTTCATGTAGTGAGAGCACCAAGTAGTGAGCAATGAGACTGAAAGGGCAGCATCAGTCTCCAGGGCTGAATTTCCATAGAGCATAACAATAGAAATCTATGGAGAAACTGGGACCAACAGCCTGAGCCACTCCAGACACTCTTCTACTTCATTCCAGATACCAGTTTAAACACACACACACACACACACACACACACAAACACCAGCACAGGCAACGTGTCTATTCTTGTGCCATGTAGACACACACAAATAAGCTTTGGATTTTAGCACATTTATGGCCTCATTTCTACTTTTTTTCTCTCCAATACATTTTATGACTGCTATTAAATGATTAATGAAATAACTGATCAATTACCTGCATATTTATAGGACACCATCTAAGTGCTAAGAACTGTGTTAGGTACTGGAAATATGAGTAAGAAAGAAAGACACAATCCCTTCGTTTACAGTCATGGGTGTGCTTGCACACATTAATCAGATAATCACACAAATAAAACAAGGATACACTTGTGGTATGTGCAGAGGGAAAAGCCTGTAGCAGGAAACCTATCCAGTTGGAGATGTCAGTTAAGAGTTTCTTTATGTGCTTGCCTCTGTTCCTTGTTTTGAACCCTGACCTCTCTTCCTGGGCTTAAATGTTCTCTTCATTAGAATCTTACAGTAGTCATATTATGTGTTCTGAAGGTAGGCTAGAAAGGTGCATAAGTACATGGATGCAAATAATTAAAGTGACAAACTCAGAAAGCTGATACTAAAGAAAGTACTCACCTGGCCTGGAGGTAATCAGGAAAAGCTTCCTAGAGGAGGGGAAGCCTGGGCTAAGTTTTGAAGGGCACATTAAGAGCTAGACAGACAAAACACGGATGAGGAGGAAGGGTAGTCCAGACAGAGAACACCATGTGAGCGAAGGTTCAGGGAGGAGAAACAATTGTGGTGTAGGGGTGTGTGTGTGTGTGTGTGTGTGTGTGTGTGTGTGTAACTACAGGAAGTTTCATGTAGTGGGAGCATCAAGTGGTGAGCAATGAGACTGAGAGGGCAGCATCAGCCTACACAGCTGAGTTACTATAGAGCCTAACGGTAGAAATCAATGGAGAAACTGGGACTGACAGCCTGGGTCACTCCAGACACTTTTCTGCTTCATTCCAGACACCTGTTTAAACACACACACACACACACACACACACACACACACACACACACACACACATCTGCACAGGTAGGATTGTGTCTACTTTTCTTTCCCATATTTCTAGACACCTCTTTAAACTCTTATTTGTTGAGACCCATTTTCTCAAGGCTCTTTGTCCAAACATCTCTTGTTGCTTAGCCAGGTAATATGTTCCCTCTGTGACAGTAACAAGGATGTGCATCTTGGGAGAGACTTCCCAGAGTGGCCAGAATGACTCCAGGGGGTGAGAAAATGGTGTAAGTGTAAATCACACAAGAAATATTGAACTTTGGTGGCCAGCGAACAATAATATGCCACTTTATTCCATTCCTGCTGGAGGTTTATATATGTCATTGTCACTTTTATACTGTTCTCCACCACTGGTAATTTTCTCTCAATCTAATTTTTATTTCCCAAGAGTCTACCAAGGTTAAAAGTGCTGGAAAACCAATGACTATTCTTTTGCCAAGGGATAGTAAATTAAATTAACCATTGCTGGGTGGCCAGCTCTGGTCAGAACTATTTATATGTAAATAGGTAAAAACCCCTCAAGGCATTGCTGCAATTATTAGTTGTTCATTCCAGATGTTGACCATAATACGAGAGGTCATGAACAAAGCTGGGAACAGGGAGAGGAATTAGCTTCTGTTCAGTGCGATCTTTTCTTGCACAGGCTAGGTTTCTGTAGCTCAAACAAGCATCAGAAAGTTCATGGTGAAATCTTTCCTGCAAGCTTAAAAAGTATAGAGAGTGAAAACATTCCAAGTTCCAGACTCACAGTGAAAAGAGGTATGGAAGGGTTAAACCCTACTGTCTAGCCATTGGTTGGCATCTTGTCCTGGTTTCCAGGTTTTGTCCAATCAATGCAGCCATAATTTGCATACGGCTTCCTGGCCTGCCAGTATCAATTATATCAATAACATACTTCCCCCTCATGACTCTCTCAGGATTCTGGGTATTCCCAATGACTTTTTCAGAGGGAGGATCTCTTTGGAGGTGCATGAATAGAAACAAGAAACTCTCCTATTGAATGACACTGTTTGTGGAAAATTTAATAGTTCAATATTCCAACTTAGTGTCTTTGACTGGATTTTCAGTGTCAGAGGATTATGGAGAATTGTTTCAAAGCAGTGAATTCCAGGACTTGGGTCAATTCTTTGTTCTCTTTTTTCTCCTGTGCCAAAGAGACTCAAGTACAGAATTCCTCTGCAAGTAACTACCAATCATGATATCCTTTACTCCATACAACCAAATGGTTTTTGGAATGTCATTATAATTTATAGCCATACTCTTGGACCCACTTAAATGGCTCTTTAAAGCTCCTCAAGACAGATAACGTGAAGGAAAATGGGCTTATTTATGGAAATAAAAGGGAGAAGATAGAAATTGTCCCAATATCTCAACTATCCATTTTTCTATTCTTGTCCCATTAGTCTTGGCAGGTCTACTCCTGGGCTGGATGCTGCTCTGTTAACGGCTCCTTTAGCACCATGGCTTAGCCCAATGATTGTCCAATGTCTATGATCTATCCTGAAGTATCGTGAACTTGTTGAGAGAAGTAGGACCAGGAGGAATTGATGAAGTACACTCAAATCATCGACCATACTGTGTAGTCTTGAACTACACCACCAGGGATTTTAGTACTACATTAGCCCGGCTCTGTAGAATTGTTTTCCCTTAGACATATATCTTGGTTTTCAACAAGGACTGAAACACTTCTTCAGGGAACCTAATATTGTTCTCATTGTTGAATGTTCATCCCATCTCTCTGTGGTCTCATTTAAAGCCTTGCATGGAAAAGTTTTAGAAGTAAATTCAAGTCCTTGTTTACAGTTTAGTCAAAGGAGGACTTGGATGCTAGGATCAAGATGACATTTGTTTGCCAAGCTGTTTTCCTTGGCTCCTTGGCTGTACCTTCCTGGAGGAAGGGATGCCTTCTTCCTTGTGTCAAGGGACAGTTAACTTGCCTGCACCTGCCCATAGGGCTGCTTCTACTCAGAGAGGCATTAATGTATTGCTAAATTGCCTAAAGACACGGTGAGCTCAAGGGGAGGAACCTGCCTGTGGGAGGTGTGGGTGATTGGTAGGATAGTTACTAGTTCTCCCAAAGGCACTTTATAAGTTAGTAACAATGCTTGCTTAGGACCAGGATATGTCTGCTTTGTCTGGGGAACCCATATGCTGGATGCAGTTTCCTTTTACATCTTGACTGCCAGGGGGCTCAGTCAAAAGCCTTCTCTGAAATAAATGTGTAGGGACTTGAGAAGTAAATCTCTGCATTATATTTTATCCAATTTTTTCCTAATATTTACTTTGGGCTGAGTTTAAATTTTACATTTCAGTTTTACCAAGTTGGTATCACATATGCAAAAGTCTACAACCTACAGAATGAATGGTGTTACCAAATTGGTATCACATATGTGGCAAAAGTCTACTACCCACACAGAATGAATGGACCAGGTCCTCTCCAGGACAGGATGTCTCATAGCACCCAGAAAACGCCTTCCCTGTTCTTCTTCTGAGTCTGTATAATCTAAGTTCCTCACAAAGTTAGTGATGTGTCCTTCTAGGTTGGCTGGACACTTGGAAAGAAATGAAGAAGTTCTCATTATGCCTGATGGATGGCTTGGCCATCCAATAGTAAACAGGATAAAAGACAGCAGATCTCATAACAAATAAAGGGGGTAAGAATTTGCTAGTCTTAGATTAGAACTGAGTTCATCAGGAGAAAGTATTCTCCCACAAGACATCATGAAATTATTTCTGAAAGAGCCTTAGGGAAGAAGCCCCACTTTTATCACCATCCAACCTGGGATAGTGCCTCTCCTTGGGCTGACTACCTCTTTCCAGCAAGAACAGAACTTAAGAGAACATTCCCCAAAGCAAAATTTCTGCCAAAATTGCTTTAAACACTGAGTCAATATCATTTAATTGTATATCCCTGTGTACAAATCACACAAACCAGCCATAATATGCACATAACTTTATTGATATAGTCAGTTTAAGAGTGTTTATCTCTATACTGGAGAAATTGGTGTAAACGAACTGCAGCCATAACCTCCTTTAAATGGTGCCTGCGTGTTAGGCTGCAGGGTTCATAAATTAGCTTTTTGGAGAGTTCAATCATAATCGAATATGCTTAATATTCACACATTGTAATTTGAACATTAAAGATCTTGAACAAAGATCACGATCTTGGAAGGTATTAAATTAAAAAAAAAAAACTCCCCCAGAATTGCATTTATTAACTCCTGATTTCTGATTTATGTTTCATTAGCCTGTGGTGATAAGTATGGAACCGTGTAAAAGAAAAGCACGAATCCCCATTTTGGAACATTAAATCCAGATTTTTGACGATAACCTATTTTTGTGCTGCTATTAGGGGAGCGCCAGCTTGTACCCACATCCAGTTATTAATCTGTGAAATGTTTTCTCTCTGGTGCACTTAACCATCACTGACTAAGTGGGTTATTAAATGGGAGCGAGAAATGAATCAATCAAATATATTCAAATGCTCAGTCTCCAGCATTGTTCTTTGACTTCATTATTTAGGCATTAAATTCCATGCAACACCGGATGTAATTGTCAATACAGGGGAGCTTGATTTGTGGGAGACGAGTTCTCTTCAGCAATTATGGTTTTAGGTTTACAAGCACACCAGAAATCCTTGCAACATGATAACACTATTAGCATGGCTTCCGTAATCACATCTTTCAATGGGATCACAGCTGGCTGTGTTGGGGTAGCTGACATTTTCATTAGAGAATAGGGCTGATCTTTGCAGTAATACATGGAACCACTTACACTCCTGGCCAATGGTTACATAAAGTGCTTTGGTGTAGAAGAGTTCTCCTCAGCACCATAAGGCAACTCTTCTTTTCTATTTCCCCAGCTCAGAAAAGAAAAAAAAAGTCAGAAAGAAAAAAGTCATCCCTGTGCGTAATGGTAAGAGCCAGACTGTCTGAGTTTGAACCTTTAACTTCACTAATTCCCAGTTGTGTGACCTTGGACAAGTTAGTTAACCTCTCTGTGCCTCAGTTTTCTAATCTAAAAATGGGGATGATGATGATGATGATGATGATGATGATGATGATGATGATGATAGCATTGCCTTAGTTTGGGTGTCTTCAGAAGCAGACACAGAGACAAGGACTTGGGTGCAAGTAATTCATTTGGGAGGTTCAGAGGACATGGATGGGGGAGTAGGGGAGGTGAGATAGGGAAGAGAAGGCAGGCAAAAAGGGTGTGTTGTTAAGCTAGCTGCCATGGATGAAACAAGAAAATTGCTCTGGGTAATTCTGGTAGACATTGCATACCCCAGAACTCAGAGCTACCCCTCAGGATGGATGAGTGAACTGGGCATTGGTCATCTGTTGAAGGATGTCCCCAGGGCAGGGACAGCACAGCATGTCACGTAGGAGGGGAAAACATGCTTTAGCTTCAGCCCAAGAAAGCCCTGGCAAGGAAACACAGGTTCTGGAGGCTGGAAGTTGGGCCTGTGTGCCCTGAGGGACAGGGGTGAGGGCACCTGTGGTATCTGCTCTAAGACCCTCCCTCTTAGACTCGTGTTGAGGACTCAGAGAGTGAAACTTTAGAAAACACTCAAAACAGTGTCTGGTTTTAGTAAGTCAACGTAAGCATTTACTGCCAACTGTCTCTTTGGGTTGGCATGGGGATTGAACAAAATTGTGTGAGTAAAGCCCAAGTCAGCACAGTGCCTGACCCAGAGAAAGTACTCAGCAAACATTTGTTATATAAAATCCCTGCCCTTTATCCATCCCTCTATGTGCCTTTATTTAATTAACTTATTTAATCCTTCTCTGCTAGCTCTTGAAGACCCATGTTAGTATCCCTGTCTCATGGTTGGTTGAGGTCAAGGGAGTCAAGCAAGTATTTAGAGCACAGCCTTGGGGTTGCAGTACCAGAGACACCATGGTTGGAAGCTAGCCTCATCTACTTACTACCTGTGAGACCTCAGGTGCATTGCTGAACTCCCCTAATACTTAGTTGCTTTATCCGTGCCTGGGGATAGTCAAAGTACTTTCTTAAAGGAATATTGTGAGAGTCAAATAAGAAATGTATGTGCAAATCTGCATAGTGCCTGGTGAGTAGTAGCAGGAAACAGCAGTAGTAAAAGTAATAGCAAGTGGTAGATCCAAGATTTGCACTTAGGTGTCTGACCACATCATACCCCATTGCTTCTCATGGGATGACCTGATGGTGATGATTTTGAAGGTGTGATGGACAACTGGTAACAGGCTCCCAGTGTTCCTACCTCCTGGTATTTGTGACCTTGTGTATTGCCCTCCTCTTGAGTTTGGGTTGGACCTAGAGTCTTGCTTCTAATGAAGGGAACACTGCAAAAGGGGTGGGATGCCACTTCTGAGATTAGGTTTCAAAGAGACAGTGACTTCCATCTTGCCAGCAATCCTTCTCATTTGTTTGCTCTGATGGGAGCCGGTTGCTATGTTGTGAGCTGTTCAGTGGACAGGCTCACATGCTAAGGAACTGAGGAAGCCTCCAGCCAATAGCTAGAGAAGATATGAGGCCCTCAGTCCAACAATCATGAGAAACAGAATTCTACCAATAACCACATGAGTGATCTGGGAAGGGGAGTCTTCCCAGTTGAGTCTGAGATGGCCTCAGCCCTAGAAGACCCCTTGGTTACCTTGATAATTGCCTTGTCAGAAACAGTCGGAAGACCCAACTGGGTTATGCTTCACCCACAGAAACTGTGAGATAATAAGCATGGCTAACTTTGGGGGTCTAAAATTATTAGTACATAAATTATTAAAGTTTGTTCAGTCACCCCAGTATAAACAGGAGCTACAATACTTAGCTCAGTGTTCTCCAAGGCAATTCCTTTTTGTTCTAATGGTACCTAGAGAGAGGAAGGTCAAAAACATTGACCATTGGCTCAAAAATGATGCCTTAGACTAGGAGTTTTCAAATCTTTTTGATCCATGACACTTTTTGTTTGAATCAAATGTTGCAGAGGGAGGTCCAACTAGGAACTTAGAAAAACAGAATGCTGTCCTGTGGTCTTGAGAAAAGTGGCGCCCTGGAGCCGGCTTGGTCTCTAAATGTTGAACGCCACAGCCCAGGCCTTATTGCTCAAAGGCGGGGCATGGGTAGAGAGAGGCAGTAAACACACACTTTGATCACCCCCATTTCCCAAGTCGGTACATGCTCTGGATATGAAAAAAGACAGATGCTGCATGGAAGGGAATTCCAAGAGTCAGGAGGCCCTGCTTTCAGATGTGAAGCCTTCCGGAGAATACAATCGGTGTTGCACATCTGTCAGGCAGAATGCTGACCCTGGGGGTCTGCCATCTCCTTGGTTTATCAGAAACCTTCGAGTGTTCTAGTAAAGAGAGTGAGAACAGAGACGTAAGACTGTGCTAAAAGGGCTGAATGGCAGTGGGGAGGGAATAGGAAGAGGTTAGGAGTGAAGAGGCCCTGCTTCTCATTTCGAATGTGCAAAACTTCATCTGCCAAAGATTATCTTGGGGTGGGGAACAAAACATAAGGACGTTTCAGGTAAGGATACTTTCAACAGATGGATATAGCATGTGTTTCCCAAGCATGCCTGATGATTGAAGCTACCTTGGGGAAATGTTCAAGAACATATTCCCCGGTTTCATTTAAGACAGGCTGAATCAGAATCCCGAGAGTAGGGGCCTAAGAAGCTAGAGATGGAACAAATGTCCCAGGTGATTATCAGGCAAGTGGAGACACAGACATACTAACATCTGGTTTCAAACACTCATCCTTCCTTCTTTCCTTCCTTCCTTCCTTCCTTCCTTCCTTCCTTCCTTCCATCCTTCCAGTCATTCACTCATTCATTCATCTGGGCATCTATTTAATCATTCAACACAGTATCTGGTACGTGTTGGGCACTGTAATGACTGCCAGTAATGCAAAGACAAATGGCGCATGGCCCCTACCTTTTAGGAGCTCACAGACTGGTTAAGAAATAGACAAGGGCCCTTTACAACGTGGCATAGTGAGATGGGTCTATGACAGAGGAACTAAAAAGGGACTACCTAGTATATACTGATTGCATCCAAACCCACCTAATTTTACGTCTAGTCACCAATTCTTTCTACTTGGTTATTTAAAGTGACATTATATAATTTAAATATGTCCTTGCACACTTCCTCTTAGGGACAGCCCTGTTCATCCGACAGTTCTCAGGATTTCAAAGGGACACAGCATCCCTGTATTTCTGGAATTCTAATTAGCAAGCAGGGTGGCATTGACTAGATTTTCATACATGCTTTCTCTAAGAAGGACTTCTGCCACAATGTCGGTTTTTCTGCCTGCCGCATTCCTCCCTTGGTGACAAAAGTACCACCAGCCCCAGAAAATGAGTCTCTTGAAACAAAATGATTAGCCTTGCCCTCAAAGGGGTTTCAAAAGTTTTGCAAACAATACAACAGGAATGCATGAGGAACAGGGTGGGTTTCTTTCTTTTGCATTTTAAAAATGATTGAATCTCACTGTCTTCTGAAGATGAATATTTCTGCTGGGCAGATTTGCTTTGTAAATTACAGACTCGAGTGGCTTTTTTTTTCTTGCTTCAGTGAACTGAGAATTAGACATATTTACAATCAAATAAAATGTGAGGGCTCTTGACAGGTTGGAATTCTGACAACTCTGGGGCTCAGCTGTATGGAATGTGGTAGCGTTGGCCCGATGGTTGAGCATATGTTTGCAGGGCTCTTTCAGGAGGGCAAGGTGCTACGCTGATGATGAAATGATGTCTCAGTGAACAAGAGAGATGGGGCCCTGAGCTCGAGGGCTAAGAATTGAGAGGTGAGAGAGATTTTATGTAAAAATAAGCATAGAATGTGTAAGTGCTAGGAAAGCATGCAGTCAACAAATTTAGTGTTTGTTCAGTCAATAATGCCATTTCAGTTTTTAGGTACAGGAATGCAGTGGTGACCAAAACAGATAAAAAGCACCATCTTCATGGAACTTTCATTTCTGTGTGTGTATATGCATGTGTGGGAGTAATGTGCCATGTTGTTTTTATTTATTTTGATGGTCAGATGATGAGTGGCGAGGAGAAAAGTACACGGAGGCAGGGAGGTAAAAGGAGTGTGTGTGCACACACATATGTATTTTGTGCAAATAGATACACATGTACTCCACTGGATACAATTTGAGATAAGGTGGCTGTATTAGTTTTCTATTACTGCTGCAATAAATGACCACAAATGCAGTGGCTTAAGAGAACACAAATATATTACATTACAGTTCTGGAAGTCAAAATTTAGAAATGGGTCAGCAGGCCCGTGTTCCTTCTGGAGGCGCTAGGGGAGAATCCCTTTGCTCACCTTTTCCAGCTTCTGAAGAATCCCTTTGCTCACCTTTTCCTGCATTCCTTGGTTCATGGTCCCTTCCTCCACTTCAGAGCCAGCATCTTAGCATCTTCCAAATTGCCCTCTGTCTCACTGACTGTGTCTCTCCTGCCTCCCTCTTATAAGGACTCTTGTGACTCCATTGAGCCTACCTGGATAATCCAAGACAATCTCCTCATCTTAAGATCCTCAACTTCATCATGTTTGCAGAGTTCCTTTTGCGCTGTGAATAGTCCATTTCATTTTGTTAAAAAGGAGTGCCTGGGGCTGGGTAATTCATGCAGAAAAGAGGTTTATTTAGCTCACAGTTCTGCAAGCTGTACAAGACATGGCACCTACATCTGCTTCCGGTGAGGACACCAGGCTGCTTCCACTTATGGTGGAAGGTGAAGGCATGTCACATGGTGAGAGTGGTGCCAGCCACTTTTAAACAACCAGCTGTCACATGAACTAATAGAGCAAGAGTTCACTCATTACCAAGGGGAGAGCAACAAACTATTCAAGAGGGGTCCGCTCCCATGACTCAAGCACCTCCCACCAGGCCTCACCTCCAACATTGGAGATCACATTTCAACATGAGATTTGCTGGGGCAGACATCCAAACTATAGCACCATCTAAGGTAACAGTCACAGACTCGGGGATTAGGATGTGATTGTCTTTGGGAAGTTATTATTCAGCCTTCCACAGCGGCCAAGGGAAACCTCATTGAGGAGTTATTGGACCAACGTCCTGAAGGAGGTGAGGGAGGGAAGCTTGCTCTAAGAAGAGGGAAGGGTAAGTTAGTTTGGGGGAGACTGGAACGTTTGAGGAGCACAGAGGTCAGTGATGGAGAGAGTGGTGAAAGAAGGGCCAGAGAGTGGATGGGGGCTCAGTCACATGGAGTCTCATGGGCCAGTGCTTGGCTTTTACTTGAATGTGAAAATCCAGTGACTACAGGGTGTGAGAGCCCCATGTGAGAGGAGCCCCTAACTCAGACTTAGAGAGTGGTGGGCTTAGGGGAGTCTTTCCAAAGAAAGGAAAATATAAAATATAGAAGCTGCAGCCTTCTAAGAGAAAGGATTAGTTATATAGTAGATAGACTGTATTGAGTGCTTTGTGTCACCTACTACACAGAACACTTCCTAGACTGATCTCATGTAGCACTCATAGAAATTATTGACCTTCTCAATAGTTTCGTAATGCCACAGACTCTGTCTTGAGGTAGATATCATTCTTTTTTTTTTGAGTTGGAGTCTCACTCTGTCGCCCAGACTGGAGTGCAGTGGCCGCTCCCGGCCACTGCAGTCTTGACCTGCTGGGCTCCGGCGATCCTTCTGCCTCAGCCTTCCATAGCTGGAACTACAGGTGCACGCTACCATGCCCGGCTAATTTTTTTGATTTTTTGTAGAGATGAAGTCTCGCCAAGTTACCCAGGTGGGTCTCGAACCAGCGGGCTCAGGCAGTTCACTCACCTCGGCCTCCCAAAGCATTACAGGATTACAGGTTGAGCCACCGAGCCTGGCTGATATCATTCTTATTTTACAGAGGTGGAAACTGTGTCCCCTATGGATTAGTATTAGGGCAGAAAGGTAATAATAAATATGATGAAGCCAGAATTTTACCTAGGTCATTTTAATTCCCAAGCTCAGTCTCTGATCTACTATATTATTTGGCTGCCCCTTGGTTTCCAGTAGAATAGGAAATGTAGTGTCAACCTAAGTGACTACAGATACTTGGAGTCAAGAAATCAAAAAGTAATATTCTTTCTGTTGGTTTTGAACATCTGAGTACGAGGAGTGAAGTTAAGGAAGCAGAAGCATCCAGGGCAGGATCAATGGGGCACTTTCATGTCCCATTTCCCTTCTTTATGCCAGGAAGGGAATGGGTCAGGCACAGGCACCACCTCTCTTGTAGACAGCCTGGGAGAGTAGTGCTGGGGAGAACACCAGGTGTATTCAATCAAGAAATCCTGATTGCCTGCTAGCACTGGGGGTTCCCCATGAACAGGGCAGGGTCTGTTGTATTATAGTCCTTCCTGTTTGGGCAGAAGACAGATCATACAGTCAAAAAATAAGAAGAACAATATGTTCTGATGAAGTGGCCTATAGGAGATAAAACCAGATGATGTGGTGGAGGGCAATTTGGATAGATAGTCAAGGAAAGCCTCTGAGGAGGTGGCCTTTCTTTGAGACCCGAGATATGAGAAGGTACCAGCTATGAAAATCCAAGGGCAAATTGCTGAAGGCAAGGGAACAGTATGCATAAGGGAGTGTGTCTGGAGTGAGTTTAGGGTGATTGAGAAATGGAGATTGGCCCCTGTGATCAGTGCTGAGTGACAGACTGGTCTGTAGGAGGGAAAGCAGATGTCAACCTGTCTAGGCCTTGCAAGCATGATATGTTTAGCTTTTGCTCTAAGTGGGATGAGAAAGCCCTTGGAGGTTCAGAGCAGGGAGTTGCTGTGGTCTGATTTACATTTTAAAAGGCTCATTCTGCCTGTTGGGTAGTTGGAAAGGTAAATGAGAGTTATGGAAGTCATTCAGCGGGCCTGGAGTGGAGTGATGTCTGTGGTGGCAGAGAGAAGCAGATGGGTTCAGGAAGCAGATATTACATGTAGGGGAGAGGTAGGAATCTAGGGGGATTTGGAGTCTTTGGTTCCAACCACTGGGTGGAGAGTGATGGTGATGGGGAACTCTTGGAGGAGAAAGTGGTTTGAAGTTGGAATGGAAAGCAGAGAGCAGTGGAAGGAGGAATTAGTAGATCCAAATTGAGCTAGCACACTGGATTTAGAGATCAAGGCAAAGGCAGAGAAAGAGGAGGAGATGCTTGGGATGAGGAGCGGGTTGGAGGAAGCCAAAGAGGTGGCCAGTGCTACCAGCATTCCACATGTCTGGCAACAAATCTTGTGTTTGCAGAGTGAGGAGCTGCACCTAGCTGCCTAAACACATCATGGTCTCCATCTTTTAGGTGTAAACACGATAAAGGAAGAGAACATCCCCTGTCGTGTGAAGGCCTTTGGAGAGTAGAGAGTCATAGAGTCCTGTCTGGAAGACACTTGCAAGCTCTTCCAAGACTGGGTTGGGGAACTCTCCTGTGCAGATTGGGAGGCAAAAGCAAGCAGATATCCTGCGAGCTGAGTGCCCATTTGCTTTATGATGAGGAATAGACTTGCTGGGTAAGGCGGGGAGATGCTTACAACGTGCTAAGAACATCAAAACGGCGAACCTGAGTAGCAATTTGAGCTTTCCCAAGCACTTTCTGCTTTTTCATCAGAGGCATTTTTCTTTTATATTAAAAAAAATGCTCTTTTTTGAAGTATAGTATACAAATAGAAATGTGCATTTGTGTAAGTGAGCAGTTCAATGAATTTTCACAAACCAAACACACCCATGGAACAACCATCCAGCTTGAAAAACAAAACATTTTCTGCCAAAGCATTTTAAAAATTTAAAAGTAGATACTGGAATTAACCATTTATTTGTGGTCTTCTGTGTCCATGCACCAAATCAGGTGTCAGATCCCACTTGAGTGAGGCAACCCCAATGTTGTATATGTAGAAAGTGGGTTCCTGTGCCCTCAAGTTCATCCCCAGGCTTTCCGCCGAATCCCACTTGCTGGGAAGCTGCTTGCAAACTCTTGCAGAAGTGGGCTGGGGGAACTCTCATGCAGTCACTTGGCGTGCCCAGTATTCTGAAATGACACACAAGTGCGTGAGTTTCATGGGTTCTTTCATTGACCAAGGATGTGATCACTTCTCAGTCTCTTCCTTAATAACCTTCATCCAAAATGTGGAGGTATGTGTGCTAGCTTTCCCTTGAGCCAGGTAGCTAGAAGCATTGCAATGAACTTTAAGTTTCCAGGACAAGCCTTGGATTTTAGGTCTGAGAAAATAGTCTGGGTAAAGAATAGACCAAATGAACAATGGGGTTTTCAATCTTTTCTTTTGAAGAGAATCAAATATTTCTTGGCGTACCAAGGTCTAGAAATGCTGTTGAAGTTTCTTCTTTTCCTTTGAGATTTGAATATTTCTGTAAGATAAGCAGAATTGGGCACTATGGCATGCTGGTTGCTACAGTCTGAACATTTGTGTCCCTTCAAAATTCAGATGCTGAAGCCTAATTCCCAAAGGAAACTTATTAAGAGGTGGAGTCTCTAGGCGGTGATTAGATCATGCGGCGGAGTCCACATGAATGGGATTAGTGCCTTATTCAAGAGGCCTGAGGGAGCTTCTTTGCCTTTCTACCATGTGAGGACAGAGCAAGAATGTGCAGGCTGTACAAGACACCTGCTGATGCCTTGACCTTGGACTTCCCAGCCTCCAGAACTGTGGGTTGTACATTTCTGCTCTTTATAAGTCACCCAGTTTATGGCATTTTGGTTACAGCAGCACAAATAAACAAGGACAGTGGTGAAGAGCAGGGACCCTGTAATTGGTAAGACCTGGGTTCAAATCCTGTCCCCCCCCCCCAATTGCCAGGTATCTGAACTTGGCAAGTTGCTTCTCAACCTGTTTTCCTCATCTGTAAAGTGGAGATTATAACAGGTATCATCTCAAAAGGCAGTTATATAGATCAAATGAAATATTACAAGATGTAAAGTGTTTGGCTTAGTATTTTATTACCACTAAAATAATTATTATCATTAAGGGAATAATAATTGCAATTAGAATAATAGTAAAATTATTATCATTGTTATTATTACTATAGCCATTTGGCAGTTGATGAAACTGAGTCCCAGATTAGGTGACTTATCCAAGGCCCAGGGCACCATCCCTCAACTCTGAAGCCTTCTCGCTCAGCACATTCTCCCTGTTAAGCACATCCAGGCCCCTTTCCTGGTCCATCTGGTCATTGATGGCAGCTCTGAAGAAGCAATGGGGGCAGTTGCCAGACTTCGAGGTGGCACTGGGCAGCCCTCCGGCCCAGCATCATTTAATCAGATGACCTCCAAAGCCAGCTTGTCCAGCCGACCGTCCGGCCTCCAGAAGAACGGCATTAAGGAACTAATGAGGCTTGGCGGAGGCGATGGGCCATCTGTTCTTAATTACCCAAAGTGCACGGGCCGAGGGCAGGCTGAGTGGGGGCAGCTGGGCACTGCCAGCATGGTCCAGCTCACTGCCCCCTCAGCCGCTGCCTTTGTACCTCCAGCCTCCCTGGCTCCTCGAGTCCCTCATTTCACCTTCTTCCCTGTTTCTCCCACCTCTGAGGGCGAGAAGCAGAAATCAGAAGCTCATGTCCAGGAGCCTCCAGGGAGCAGAGATGGAGAGCAGAAGTGGGGGGTCTAAGGTCTCAGTCTCCAGGGGAAGAGCCTGAGTGGGGATTTTGGGCAAGTGATTTATTAGGGGAGTGTTCTCAGAAGGAAAAGGAAGGAGCGGAATAAGGATGGGAACGAGCTTCACATTGGGCCCTCGGGGAGCTCTGGCGCTTGCAGTCAGCACAGAGCTGCTCTGACCCCTACATAAAGGGGGAAGCAATTCTCTGGAGGGGGAGTTGCTCTCTGTCACCACTGGAAGCAGCTTGGGAGGGCTGCAGCCACCAGGAAAGAAATCTGGGCGGGGTACCAAGGGGGGGGGTGGGGGTGGGAAGGCAGCAAGGCAGACTGTTGTACAAGAATCCTCTTTGGAAAGAAACCAAGTCTATTTTCTACATTTTTTTCTGGCAGGAAGTTGGGTTACGTCCCCTCAAGCCCTGATCCTCATAAAGTCCTTCTTGCTTTTCGTCAGAGGCAGATGCAGGAGCTGGCTAAGAGAATGAATATTGCACTCAGATGTGTGTTTGAATCTTGGCTCTTCCACCTAACAGCTGGCTGATCTTGGGAAGGATTCCTGACCATTCTGAGACTCAGTCTTCCTGTCTGTAAAATGGGAATAATAATACTTTCTACCTTTTAGAGCTTTCTGGGAAGATTATATGAGCTTGTGCATGTGAAGAAATTGGAATAGAACCTGGGGCTTACTAAATGCTTAATTCATGGCGGTAGGGGGAGTGGTGATTGTCTTTCTTCCTCCTTCTTCTCACCACCTCCTTCTCCATCTTCTACCTCCTTATCCCTTCTCCTCCTCCTTTCATCCTTCCTCTTTTCTCCTTACTCCTCATCCCTCTTTTTCGTTGTCCTCTTCTCTCCTTCTCCTCCCATTTTCTCCTTCCTCTTCTCCACTCCTTTTCCCTGCCCTCTTTTTTTCTCCCTATTCTTGTTGTTAATGGCGGTGTTGCTATCCCCTGGCAAGCTGATGGACCTGGTTTGGAGTGAGGCATACTTCCACCTAGAGCAGGACCCCACTCCCATTCTCGGGTTGATGCTTTGCTACTTCCAAGACAGTTGTACAAAAATCTATGTCTGTGTTTCATGCATGTGGATCTTTCCAACAGGTGTGCCTGGTTTTCCCCGGGACTCATCAACCAAGCACCACAGCAGAGCAAGAAATATGAGATCAGGCAGATTCAAGTGTGCACTCAGCCTCCTACAAGCTGTGTGGTTGGGCGAGTTCCTTATCCTCTCTGAGACTGATTTCTTGTCCATAAAATACCCAAGTTGTAGCGATGTTGGGAAGATTACATGAAAGGATGCCTGGACCATGTGTGCTGCGGGGACTCAGAGTCCGGACTTGTCTGACGTTCCAGTACATAGCAGATGCTTAAACATGATTTTGTTTCCTCACATCCAATGCTGGTGGATTTGAATTGAGTTCAGCCACTTCTGTCTTGGACCGTGGAGCATTTTGTTTATTTCCAGTCCTGATTAACCACAGCTTTGGGGTCATGTAGTCAGGGTCTCTGTTCTGGTGCTTCTGACTGAGGCTCTGGCAGCTCTAGGCTGTTGTTTGCTCAGGCGTCAGAAAGACTTGGGTTCAAAACCTTGCCCTGCTACTTTGTGAGCTGTTCCCTAGTCTTTCTGTTCCTGTGTCTTCCTCTGTAAAATGGAGCCACGAGTAAGTTCCTGTCTGAATCATGGTGCAGATAAATTAGATGATGTAGTTGAGCCTGGGGTCTGTGCCCTGGTGAAATGAGACCTAACAACAGACCATGTCTTTAATGCTGGAGAAAGAATCACATCTTTAAGGCTGTCTGTGAAAACACCCAGACCTTTTTAGTGATTTTGAAGAGTTAATTCAGCAGGCAGAGCTGCCCTGGCCATCTCTATTCTACAGCTCCAGGCTGTATTCATTTGCACCCTTAGATTTTGGTTCAAGGTCCAGCTGCCTGATGCATGCTGGGGGGTGGGGGGTGAAGATGAGCCTAATTATGAAGGAGTGAGTGTCGTGGGTCCCTGTGATTATGGCTGGGTTTCATGCCTGGGGTCCCCGTTGTCTGACAGAGATGGTGTTTGGAGTTGAATGTCGGATTTATAAGTAGAGTGTCAGGGACCTCAGCCAGCATTGCAGCTTGATTGTAAATTCATTGCAGAGCTTCTAGCTGCTGTTCTAAAAAAGGCCTCCCTCCCCTCTGTCTGGCAGGAGCTGAGGTTGTCCTTAGTGCTGCTTACCAATCTATCTCTCCCTCCCTCCCTCCCTTTCTTTTCTTTCTGTCTCTCTTTCTTTTTTGAGTCAGGGTCTCACTCTATTTCCCAGGCTGGAGTGCAGTGGTGAGATCACCGCTCACCACAATCTCCAACTCCTCCTACTTCAGCCTCCCAAGTAGATGGAAGTACAGGTGTGTGCCACCATGTCCAGCTAATTTCTTTTTCTTTTTTATTATTTGTAGAGATGAGGTCTCACTGTTTCCCAGGTTGGGCTTTACCAAATATTTCCAACTTTCCGGCTTCTAGTCCTCTGGTAAGATTATATTTCCCCATCTACTTTAAAGGTAGATGTGAACATGTGACTTGCTAAGGTTCCAGTCAGCATGGTCATGAAGCATGAATGAGAAAGACATGTTTGTTATCTTCCATTGAGATTTCAGGCATGCTTATTATTTCAGCACAAGTAATGTATCCTGACTGATACACCTGTTGGATGAATGAATCATACAAGATGCACAAGGCCAGGGACTCTGCCTGATTTTGCTCACTACCTTATTCCTAAGACCTATCACAGTGCCTGGCACATATAAAAACCTGATAAATACTTGTTGAGGAATGAAGCAAGGACCTTGGAACTGTCACATCAAATTTGATCCTGACTTTGCAGCTCATCAGCTACGTGAACTTTGGAGATTCACTTAACCTTTTAATCCTCAATTTTCTCATCCATGGAATGGGAGTACCATTCTCTGCAATGTTATTGTAGGATTTATTTGGATAATATGAAAGTTTTGACATATGGCATGTACCCAGTACATGATGACTAACAAAATATTTTGCTTTGAGTAAAGAAGGAAGAGATGGGGAGGGATTGGGCCCAGGTAAACATTTCCCTCTGCAAGGGGTTTTGTGGGGAAAAGCAGCTATAGGTGGCATTGATGTGGGAAGAGGACCCCAATAATGAGTGGCCCCAAAAGCAAGGAGTTGGGGGAGGCAGAGATAAATAAAGCAAGTAGTAGTCAGATATCTTTTTTTCCTCAGAGTCCAGGAGGGCTAATTCAAATGGCATAAAACACCCCCAAATATTTGAGCAGAAGCTATAGTTAGAATGCTTTTAATTACCCTGCCAATAAAGATTCCTGGGCAGAACAGTCTTCGATGCACAGTAATGTTTTGCGATGTTTTTAGTAATTGGGTTAAGATAATTTATTAGAGTACTGACTGGATGTGTTTCAATAATTGCTAAGACTAGAATATTAGCCTTTCCTCCCTGAATGCAAATCACTCCCCAATGGGCCAAAGCATTGGAGAATATTGTTCTAAATATGCAAATCACTTTGAGATAAATTCTGAGTGCTGACCATAGCATCTATGTGAACATTTATTTTAAATTGCACTTAGAAGCTCCCTGAACTTTGGGTCTCATGTTGGGGACTTGTTTTGCTGGCAGGGTCACAGGTTGTGGTGGATTGACCTACTACTGTTTTTATTAAAATTAAAGGAAGCCTGAGTGCAGATGGGAGGTAAGAAAAGACAGCAAGGGCCCCACCGAGGTCGCCAGAAGCATTAGAGACACAGTTAATGGCTAAAACAGATTTTCCCTCATGTCTATTTTTCTACTGAGCTTGTTGGAAGAAAAACAATCTAACCCTATTTAAGAAAGTATTAACAGCAGAAGTATTAACAGAGGAATTGAGAGGATGAGGGAGTCTTGCCAAGGGGGAGGGGGCACGTTTGCAATCAAGATTTGAAGGTAATAAGCTTCCTAAGGTTAATTTGGTTTATCTGGCACTAATACAGCATCAGGAGGAAGAACTCACTTAATACAGGCTTTGCATTATCGGGAAATAACAATAGTAGTGGAAGTTGCACTTATAGGCTGCTTATAGTGCCAGACAGGGTCCCAAGCATACTGTGTATACCTAGGGCATTTAATTCTCACATCAGCCCAATGATGGGGGGTATTATTATCCTGCAGAAGAAGTTGAGTTTGATAGAAATAAAGCATGTTGGCTAAGGGCTGCCTTCTTGTACGGGGGGAAGCCAGGGTTTGAACCAGGAACTTGAAATTCTAAGCTCCTGCATTGAACCTCAAGGCAATCTTGCAGCCACCATTTACTGAAGTCACTGTATTTTGGGTAGTAAGCTAGGTCCATTATGTGCACTAGTCCATTGGAAATTTGAAGTGCTCATTAAAGTGTGTGTCACTTCAATTTGGAAGATGAGGAGCCAGGAGGTCTCTGATTATTGGTACAAGTTGATGTTGATGAGATGGGTGACAGGGATTTGGGTGGGCATGGAAAGGCATATTCAATATGAGAATCAGAAAAGATTAATAAAAAGTTGCAGGTCTATAAAAGCATCCACTATCCTTAGCTTCCTCATTCAAAAAGTGGGGGTGACAATTACACGGATTTCAAAGGTAATCAGTGATGTGCTTGACACATAATAAATGCCTGAATATTTAGTAATAATATTTGTTGTATGAGATAATAAAAATTGGGATTTTTTGAGTAGGTAAGGAATAGAAAAGAGCAATAATTGGTCACCACCATTTGAAAAGTAGTTCATCTTACATCTTCAAGGAGTAAATAAGCCTTTGGAAATATGTTCCTAACATAGGGGGAAATAATTCAAGGCACAATGTTCCATATGGACTGCAAGAAAGAAAAGAGTCCCTGTATCCCTGTGTTGGTTGCAAAGTAATCAGAATTTGGTCTTTGTTCTTCCACTTCTGTATCTCTTGGGGTTGCTTGGGGGTAAATATGTTCATGGAAGTCTGTGAAAAAGACAAGTTAGAATGGGATTTATTGAACAGAATCACCGTGCTCACCATGATGCTGAGTGTTGATGTCACTTCTTGCTATCCCCACAACAGTGAAAACTGGGGAAGGAGGAAGGGTTGATACCCATTGAATAGATGAATCATAAGGCTTAAAAAGGAAAAGGGACTTCTCTGTGACCACAGAGTGACCAACTGGGGGAGCAGAGGCTCAAACTGCAGTCTTCTGACTTTGGATTCCTTGTACTTTCCCTGTTCTTCCCAAGAATCCTGGTGGAAGGTGGTAGATCCTAAACTGGTAACTGGCCTCGTTGGAATGGTCATAATTCTGCCACCATCCCTATTGTCACCATCACCATGGTACCCACCCATCACCAAGCTAACCACCACAACCATCACAGTCGAGGTAGTTTTATTATATGTTATATATTATAGTCTAGTGTTTTTCTCCAAATAAGCTTTCACATGAGTTGGGTTGCTGTTTGCTAATCCCACCCGTGTCCCCAGGTAAAGATGGAGAGCCTATATAATAAGAAACAATTACAGTTTCCCCCAAAGTTTCCTAATGGATAATAAATTATGAGGAGTACATTCTTTGCTATGTAATTAATGGAAATTTACCATTTTTAAGCTTCCTCTGGGAAATTTTCCATGTCAAATGAATTTGTCGATGGGACCCGAGAGGGAGGCTATCACCACTGTTCCAATATGTACTTCTTCATCAAGCGGCGGCTGGAGGTTAAATTTTCAGTCACGTCTTCCCATGGCTTTGATCTCTGATGACAGTGTTAACTCTATTCGCTCCTTGGTATCACTCTGGTATTTTAAAATAGCCTTTTAAGATAGCCTTGCTAATTATTTTGCTGGAAGTTTAATTAAATCCTGTCACAGAGGAATATGCTATCTTGGGGAATGGCTGCTAAACATACGTCAAATTGCTAAGAAAAAGGAAAGCAGAGTAGACAAATATGCACACAAAGAGTGGTGCAGAAGATAGATTTCCATACTAAAAAATGCAGGATTTTCTAAAATTCAAATCCTTTTGTTTGAACCGTGTTTACGGATTCTAAGTGTGCTTTAGTTTTACATTTGGAACCAGACTTCCTGAAAGCAAGCGGTTAATGTTTTTATTTAGTTCCACTCTGGGACCTCCAAGATAAATAGACGTGGTTGCCTTTTTCAAGAGGTTCGTGGTCATGTGTGTTTGTAGGGGGCGAGGAGACAGAGAGAGGCATGGTGTATTATATACAGAAAGTTAGATGGCTAAGAATATTCATTACTTTGTTGTCTGTAACAGCAAAATTCTGGAAACAACCTTGTGAAAGAAGGACATAGACTCAAATGTATAATATCTCCAACACATATTTAAGATGAGAAAGCAAAGTGAAAAAAAAGGGGTTGGCAAACTTTTTCTTAAAGGATCAGATAGTAACTATTTTAGGCACTGTGATCAGTATGGTCTTTTTCTTTGTCATGTGAAAGCAATCATAGACAATACACAAAGGAATGGGCATGGCTGTGTTCAAACACAACTTTATATATATTGAAATTTGAACTTCAAAAACTTTTCCTGTGTCACCAAATACTCTTCCTGTTATGTCCCCTCTGCCCCCCCCATTAAAAAATGTAAACATCATTCTTGGCTTGTTGACCATATACAAAAACAGGATGCAAAATTGAAAGCAGTCTCTTGAAGGGATATTTGTATACCCATGTCCATGGCAGCATTATTCACAACAGTAAAATGTGGGAGTGCCCATTGATGAATGAATGAGTAAGCAAAATGTGCTATATCTGTACAATGAAATATTATTCTAGCTTAGAAAAAAAGGAAATTCTGACACATGCTGCAACATGGATGAAACTTGAGGACATTATGCTAAGTGAAAGAAACCAGACACAAGAAGAGAAATACTGTATTATTCCACTATGATGAGGTACTTATAGTCAGATTCCTAGACACAGAAACTGGAATGGTGGTTGCCAAGGGCTGGGGAGAGACAGAAAGGGAGAGATATTGTTTAATATGAGGGGGATCCCCCAAAACCAGAATTATCTTTTGGTGGGTCCCTTGCTAGGTAAGTATTCTAGGAACCCATCAGCATCAGTTTCCAACTAGTGTTGTTGTGAAGAGGCTGTATTCTTGAGAAACACCCCAAGTTGTGGCAAATAGGTAACTGATTCTTCCACCATGACAACGCACTTGCCCACATAGTGGGGAGTGTCCAGCAGTTTTTGACCAAAATACGGCACAACCACATGTCCCACCTTCCCTATTCACTCGATGGTGCCCCAAGCGACTCCCCCCACCCCATGAAAAAAGTCTTCAAAGGGAAACGTTTTTCTGATGTGGAGGAAGTGAATCAAAAAAGTAGTAAAAGCCCTACAAGACATCCAAATCGACAAGTTCAAAAACTGTTTTGAGCAGCAGAAAAAACATCTCTATAGGTGTATTGCATAAAACAGAGAGTACTTTGACAGTGACTGAAGTTTAAACGTAAGAATAAATGCACAGATTTTTTAATCAATAGATTCCGGTTTGTTTTGGTTTCCCTCATAGCTATAGAATTTTAGTTTTACAAATTGAAAAGAATTATGGAGATAGATGGTAGTGATGACACAACATTATGACTGTACTTAATACTACTGAGCTGTACACATAAGAACTGTTTATATGGTAAAATATGTGTGCTTTAATTCAATTTTTAAATTGGAGCTGGGGGGGAGGGGGAAGTACACTTTAAAAAACCCAAACAGGAGGCAGACTGGATTTGAACTGTGGACCACAGTTTGCAAACCTGAATATGGTCCATTTATGCACATATGCACAACATACATATCCATGTATGAAATCAGGGAATATAAAGTTTGCTGCATTTTTTTTCTGCATGCAAGTTTTAGTGGGTGGAGTTTGATCCTGCTACACATAACGCTTCTATACGCACACCATAAATATAGGTATAATGTTTTTGAAGTGACTTTTGGTGATTAATTATTCCCTTAGAAGCCAGTTTCTTTCTTCTTGGCACTCCTTGTGTTATAAAAGCGAAGCCTTGAGACATATTGCTCTAGGGAAGGGGGAGGGCTCTATGGAAAGGAACAGAGAGCTTACCATTCCAACTTGAGTCTCAAAGATGATAAGAAATGACAAGACAATCCTCTTTAAAGCCAAACTTTATTATGAGATAAATGTTTGTGTATTTGTTTGCTCTTTCTTTCTAGGTTCCTAAGGGCCTTCTTATGTGCCAAGGTGCAAGCCTGGCCAACTTAGACCACAGAGTTTCATGAAAGATCCTGTGTGCAGCTCCTGGAAGTGCTGAGTGGCAGAGGAAGTCGCTCTGGTCCTTGGAGGGGCGGTAGAGGAGGCTGGAAGCTGAAAGAGGAACGTTGAAGGATGGGTGACTTGACTGTCCCTCTGTGATGATATGCCGGAAGTGGCGTTCAAAAATGGAGGATGAGTCTGGGGGGGCCTTTCTGAGCAAGGTGGGGCACCTTCCTCACTTTCTGCAGTGCAGGGTGAATATTTTACTCTCCCATTCCTAAGAAACCCCACTTTCAATTTCATGAAGGAATGTGGGTGGGTGGATTCCCAGTATCCTTTGTCCCTGCAGGGCAATGTGAGGATGCTGAGAGGATCTGTGGACAGCCACTGGAGTCAGAGCAAAGAGGACTGAGACGACAGATTGTGTAACAAGAGGTGAGTGGCCCAAACCACAGAACTGAGTCCACAGCATTGAGTCCTAGTATGATGCCTCAAACATCAAATGGGACACCAGGGACAGACACGTCTGGCCATACTGTTGCAGACACCAGAAGAGTCCTGAGTGGTGTCTGGTATACCTGGGGCTTCTACTCATCTAAGGATGTATTCACTCATCCCAGCACCTATGAGACATCTTGTGGAAGAGAGAAGCAGTCCCACTATCAAGTTTGAATCCTACCTATGATTGAATATCTATCCCAGAGTCTGAACTAACTCAAGCCTATTTTAAAACTCCTAACATGGGGATATAAAAAAACTGGCATCTTTAGCATGTTTCACACTACTTGGTAGAATGGGGCTCAGGGCAAGTTGAAATCAGGGAATATAAAGTTTGCTGCATTTTTTTTTTTTTGCATGCAAGCTTTAGTGGGTGGAGTTTGATCCTGCTACACATAACGCTTCTATATGCATACCACATCTCTGTAGAAACAAGAAATTGGATGGTTTTTCCTCTCTGGGGAGTTTTCCTGGGGGTCAGGAGGCAAGAAAGGGATTTACTGTTTACTCCTTTTTTGTATTCCATTTGGAGGCAACTGCTGTAGTCCGAGCAAGAGGTGGTGATCTTTTCTATCATGATTTGAAGCTAGAAATTGATTCTGTGTGGGAAGGGAATCAGTGAAGGTTAAATAAGCAGAGCAATGTCCTGCTTAGATCTGTATGTTAAGTACATTGCCTTGGTACTCACTAGTCTAGATACGAGGGAGGCATGGGTAGGACTGGAGGCAGAAAGGTCTTTTAGGAGACGGCTGGCATTACCCAGGAGAGAGTAGGCAAGGGCTGGGGTGGTTTAACAAGAGAACTTTGAGAGAGAATTAGGAATAAGCTCAGATCCACGCGGAGAAGACAAATAAGGGTCAGAGAAACCGAAGGCATCTCAGAAACTGTGCACGGAGAGACTAATAGAATGAGAAGAGCAAAAGTAACCCTGATGCAGTGCCCATCCCACTTATTGTATTGTGGAGTGCCCCTCTCTTATATTAGAAGTCATTTCAATCTTTACTGCATCTCTTGAGACTGCTAAAAAGGAATTATGTACAAAATGCACGACTACATTACTCAGCCAATTGCTCTGTCCTCTCTCCCTCTCTCCCTTCCCCTGCCTCCCTCTCCCTTCTCTGTTTTCTTCTCTTCTGTCTTCCCTCTCTCACTTTTCTAGCCCATTCAGCATGCTAGGCAGTGACTCCAACTCCTCATCCATTTTTTCCAAATTTCCCCTCTCCCAACTCTTCTCTTCCAAACCTTAGCCTTTGGTAGCTCGCCTCCTGAATGATAACTCTCTAAATCTCTATGTCCTTATGCATGAGAGGGTGATGATGGTACCTTGTTCACTGGGTTGTTGTGAGGCTTAAGTGAGATGATACAAAGCTCAGCACTGTGCGTGGCCTATTCCAAACTCTGATAAAATGTTAGCATGGTAATAATCAATACTGTTTTGATTAACATAAAAATGCCCAGATTCAACCAGCAGCTGCTTTAGCAAAAAGAAACAAAAAGCAAAACCCCCCAAACAGAATTTTTTTTTTTTAGTTGAAGTCTCACTCTGTTGCCCAGGCTGGAGTGCAGTGGCTGCTCCCGGCCACCGCAGCCTCGACCTGCTGGGCTCCGGCGATCCTTCCGCCTCAGCCTTCCAAGTAGCTGGAACTACAGGTGCGCGCTACAACACCTGGCTAATTTTTTTGATTTATTGTAGAGATGAGGTCTCACCAAGTTGCCCAGGTGGGTCTCGAACCCGCGGGCTCAGGCAATTCACTCACCTCGGCCTCCCAAAGCACGGGATTACAGGCTGAGCTACTGAGCCTGGCAGAATTTTAAAAATCCCCAAACAGACGTGAAATTAAAAAAAAACCTCCTTAGAATATGCAGAAGGGAAAGATTTTGAGTATTCAAACATTTTTGTCTATGTGAATTATTTTAATTTTTAAATCATAATGACTGTATTAGGTGTTGATTTCTGAGTGATAAATGATCTTAATGCTTAGCGGTTTTAAAAAACAGAGCCTGTGGATGAGGAATCTGGGAACAGCTTAGTGGGATCCTGTCCTTGACTGTCTCTCACCAGCTTTGTCAAGGTGTCACCTGGGGCATTAGTCATCTTAAGGTTCAGATGAGGTGGTATCAGCTCCCAAGCCCACTCAAGTGTTTTTCTTGGCGGGGGCAGGGGAGGATTTAGTTCATGAGATGTCCAACTGAGGGCCTTAGTTTCTTGTTGGTTATCAGTCAGAGACTGTCCTTAGTTCCATTCAATGTGTCTCTTTCCATCAGACCCAGCATGTAAGAAGAGCCAGAGAGAGAGAGAGAGAGAGAGAGACAGTAAGAGAGAGGATATTAGTAGGATGGAGATCAGTTTTTTGGAGCCTAATGCTATATACTGAATGTTCATATTCCTTTCAAATTCATATGTTGAGATCTTAATGCCCACGATGATGGAGGTGAGGCCTTTGGGAGGTGATTATGTCATGAAGACAGAGGCATCATGAATGGGATTAGTGCCCTTATAAGAAGGGCCCCAGAGAACCCCCTAGCCTTTTCTGCCTCATGAGAATATAGTGAGAATATGCCTGTCTATGAGCACAGAAGTAGGCCTTAACCAGCCGTTGAATCTGCCAGCACCACCATGATCTTGAACTTCCTAGCCTGCAGAACTGTGAGAAATATTTCTGTGGTTCATAAGCCACCCAGTTTATGGCATTCTGTTATAGAAGCCTGCATGGACTAAGAATCCTAATAACAAATGACATCCTATCATTTTTACCATATTCTATCTGTTAGAAGCAAGTAACAGTCCAGCCCATGCACAAAGGGAGGGGCTTTCACAGGGACATCAGTACCAGATGGTGGGGGTCCTTCGAGGTCATGTCAGAAGCTGCTTACCACACTCCTCCAGTCCTTTTCCTTATATATCATTCCTTAATCCCAAGGGTCTTCTAAGAAAGTGTCCTACTGGCCCCGATCCATTTGGTCACTAATTGGATATTACCATTAGATTCTAAGAGCTTCTCCATTATGATTTTTCTAGCTGCCTTGCAAGATGCTATCTCCCCTGTTGGTTTAAACCAAAGTATAAGTATAAGGTAGGGACAAACCTGCAGAAACAGGCAGGATACTCTTGTGCTGTTGGTGATCGCCTGGTGTTCTGACTTCTTGTTCTAAAAAAGAGGGAGGAATTGACCTTGCTTGTTTTTGGAACATGCCACAGTGAAATTTTCCTCTTCCACAGAGATCACAGATGGATGAATGTGAATGTGGTAGGAGGCATTGATCATGGTGAATGTGTATTAATTACCCATTATCATGATTGGTAATTACCATTGTGTCATGAGCTTGCTGGTGAGAAGAGGAAATGGGCTTGTCTTTTCTGAAATTAGATTCATTTATTTCCCTTTGGGGCTTCTGTTTCTGATGAATCCATGAGGGAAAAGGGGTTCCAAGTGGATATTTAGATTGCAGCCTAAAGTAGAGGCTGTCCAGAGGTAACTCTCAGTCTTCCAGTCAGATCACACTAGAGTTTAGGTATGGTTTAGGGGAGCCAAGCAGAACGAGAGGATCCAAGGCGGGAGAATTGCAAGCATTCTAATAAGGAGACCAAAAAAAACCCCTCTACCATTCCTCTAGTTCTGCTTCTAATAATATTAGAAATACAGCCAGCTATGGGTAATAGAACAATCCAAACAAGATTCAGCAGGGATTTTTCCCCCCCACATGTTGAAAAACGTAGAGACAGGTGACTCCTGGAATTGGTTCAATGGCTCAGCAATGACAGGTCAGAACCTCTTGCTAGTTTGTGATTATATTCTTCACGGCCACGATATGGCTGCTGTGCTCCTTACATCACATCTATATTAGGTCAGGAAGAAGGAAGCAGGGATGGCACCAGTTGTGCTGTTCCTTTTATCAGGAGACCAAAAGTATTTCTCAGAACCACTCTCCTATCCCACACATATACTCATTTAAAATTTATCTAGCTAGGGACACACCTGGCTGCAAGAGGATTTGAGAAAGTGAGTATTTAACTTTTCCCAGTTGCTGTAGTAAAGAGTGGCAAGAGAAAAGGAGACTAAAATGGCTGTTGGGTAGTCAAACAGCAATGCTTGCTACAGCTGTTATTACTAATCATAGTATAGTCAAGTCCTAAAAGTAATCATAGTGAATGATTCTAGAAGAATACTCCTAAGTCAAGATTTGAATCCATGATTGTCTATTGCTCAGAGCCTGAACTCTTAACTATGACACAATCTTGTTCTATTAAAAAATGTACTAAGTGACTCCTGCATGTCAGGCCTTGTATTGGGGGATGGTGGCATGAAAATTCCTGGGCCTGTAGTGACATCATACGTAGCTCTTGAGGTGGGGGAGGGAGCCATATTGCAAGGATTAAATGAGATCGTGATTACCAAGTGCTTAGCAAGTGCTTGTTATGCCACTATTTCCCAGCTCAAGAAATAAATCCATAAATCTTTTTTTCTTTTTTTAAATTTTAGATCTTACAATTTTATTTTTCAAAATATTTTTTTGAGGTATAATTTACATGCCATAAAATTCACCCATTTTAAGTACACAATTAAGTCAATGAATTTAAGTCAATTTATGGAGTTGTGCAATCTTCACCACAACCTAACTTTAGAGCATTTTATCACCCTGAAAAGATCTGCTTATTTGTAGTCGCTGCCTCCAGTCCTCCAACCATGAATCTATTTTCTGTCTCACAGACTTAGTTTCCCTGATATCTTCTGGGAAATTATACAACATGTGGTCTTTGGTATCAGGCATCTTTCACTTATCATGTTTTTGAACTTCATC
The DNA here is from genome assembly GCA_963574415.1 of Tarsius wallacei. Classification (NCBI taxonomy): domain Eukaryota; kingdom Metazoa; phylum Chordata; class Mammalia; order Primates; family Tarsiidae; genus Tarsius; species Tarsius wallacei. Next base: position 52,418 of record CAUYQG010135417.1, read on the forward strand.
TATGTTGTGGCACATTTCAGTGTTCTGCTTTTTTTTTTTTTTTTTTTTTTTTTTACTGCTGAATTGTATTCCATTGTATAGATATCATTTCTTAAAAATTTTTTTTGCCTATTTAGGATGTTGATGGATGTTGGGTTGTTTCCAGTTTTTGGTTATTGTGAAAAAATATTGCCATGAACATTTGTCTACAAGTTTTTGTGGGCACTTGTTTTCATTTCTCTTAGGTAGGTTTCTAGAAGTTATGTTGGGTCTCTTCTTTTTTAAAAAAATGTTAGAATCGTGGGGTACAAGGGAGGATTTGCTACATAGGTATTTGCGTGAAGGGGAGGTTTGGCCCTCACCACTCCCCCCAGTGGTGAACATGGTACCCAATGGGTGGTTTTTCATCTCTTATTTCTCCTTCCCTCCTCTCTTCCTTCTTCCCTCCCTCCCTCCGTCCCTTCCTCCATCCCTCTTTTAGAGTGCCTGGTGTCTGTTGTTCCCATCCTTGTGCCTGTGTGTGCCCAGTGTTTAGTACCCATTTATGAGTGAAAACATGTGGTATTCAGTTTTTTGTTTCTGTGATAATTCACTTGAAATGATGGTCTCCCATCTGTATTCATATTGCTGCAAATGCCATGACTTCATTCTTTTAAGTCTATGTGGTATTCTACCCCTTCTATATATAGAAGATTTATGCTTAGCATTATTAAGAAACTGCTAAACTATTTTCTACAGTGACTGTACCACTTTGCCCTTTACATTAGCAAGGTATGGGGGTTTTCATCTCTGACTGTGTCTTATTACTGGAGATAGCTTAGAGTAGTAGTTAAATGGGTTGAGTCTCTGCTTTGTCACTTATGACTTGTGTGACTTTGGATCAATTATTTTAGCTTCAGTTTTTATTTTTATTATTTGCTTTCTAAAATGGAAACAATAATACTTTGTGCGGTGGTTGGGAGGAATAAATCAGATTGCTGTACTGGCCCAGTGTCCATCACAGAGCAATATGTGTATTAGCTCTTACCACTATAAGTAAATCTTGTGTACTTGGATTTTTTGGTTTTAAAAAACAATTGTTTTACCTGTGGTAAGGTAAAATAATTAATATTGCAGTTCAATAATTTAGAATAACTTGTCCCACTTGGGGGATGATTTGGTGCAAGCTTCCAGTGTCAAGAACATACACGGTGATGGGTTGGTTGGAATCTCTCTGGAAATGAAGTCAATGGCTTCATGCCTGCCACTAGCCTCAATTCCTCCAGGTTTCCAGCCACGTTCTTGGGCTTTTTCTCTACTATTCTGACTGTAGGATCAGAAGACCCCTGGGTGCCCTGTTCTGTTTCCCTGGAACTCGTTTTCTCAGTTTAGTTTTCTGCCCTTTCCCAGGTGGTGTCACAGGAAGCCATCTGCATCTTTGACCCAGGCACGACCTTTGAAATCATTCAGGAAGTGCCATTGCACCTGAGTGCCAAAGCCATTTCTGTGCTACATGATAGTTAGAAAGCGATTGTACCATAGTTCCTGAAACATAAAATGTGCTCTGCAACTGACGAGAAACAGCATCATGGGGCCAGGTCGTTTGGAATAACTGAATATGGTGTGCCACGTGAGCCCACCAAAGCACACAGCTTTCAATTAAAGCAAACAAACACAAAGCCGAGAGAAAAGTCCCAGGAAAATGCAATTTGCAAGTTGTTCAACATTTGTTTTGAATTTCTACGTTATTCCAAATGCCATCTTGTAATGAGGGTACATTTCCTCTTTCGGTCTCTCGCCTCCCTCCTCCTTCTCCTTTCTCTCCTCACTCTGGCTTTCTCTATTTGTTGGGGTAGGGTGCTGTGAGAACTGTCTTGACATTCTCAGGGATGACCATCTGATGATGGTCCAGTTCATGCTGGCTCAGCGGGAAGTCTAGCATGAAGACTGTGTTACCCTAGAGCCAAGTAGGGTTGCTGGCTTTCTTTCTTTCTTTTAAAGAGGGTTTTCTACAACTTGCTGTTTTCAAGACTCTCAAAGTATCCCATCTTAGGTGCACACTCAAGAGAGCCTGGGCTGAGGCCAAGCCCCTGAGATAGCGCTCCTGGGGTGAGACAGCGCTGCTGGGGTGAGACAGCTGGGGACTGATCTAGTAACCCACGGTGCAGTCTTCATACTGTGTCTTCCATAAGTCTGTATGGCAAATGTGTTTATAGCACAGGCTAATTCATTCTCAGCTAAACTTATTGCCACCAGCATCCCCAAGTTAAAAAACTGCTCTTTGTGTGGCTATACGTTGACATCTGAATTGGGTAGATGCTATGAAAGTTTAAGGGAGGATTGTGGTACGCAGAATGTGGAAAGCAGGTAAGTACAAATACTCATATTGTTTTTGCAGTTTTTCTGCTTTAGGAGATTCTTCTGGAAGATTAACACAGTCTGGATTCCTGAGCAGCTTTTTGAAATTTTCTGGTTTGGCCGGGCTCGGTGGCTCAGCCTGTAATCCCGTGCTTTGGGAGGCCGAGGTGAGTGAATTGCCTGAGCTCGCGGGTTCGAGACCCACCTGGGCAACTTGGTGAAACCTCATCTCTACAATAAATAAAAAAAAAAATCAGCCAGGCGTGGTAGCGCGTGCCTGTAATTCCGGCTACTTGGAAGGCTGAGGCGGGAGGATAGTCGGAGCCCAGTGGGTCGAGGCTGCAGTGGCGGGGAGCGGTCACTGCACTCCAGTCTGGACATCAGAGTGAGACTCTGACTCAAAAAAAAAAAAAAAAAAAATAAATATTCTGGTTTAGTAAGTCAAGGCTGAGGCTTAGGAATCTGTGTTTTAACATATTCACCAGGCAATTATTATAGTCAATC
>CAUYQG010135418.1:0-17765 GCA_963574415.1 Tarsius wallacei
TTTGAAAATACTACTCCTAAGCAAGATTTTCTAACTTGTGCATTGATTTTCTAACCTTTGTGTCCTTTGGGATCTGAAAAAGTATTAATATAAAGTTGTACTTTTTACAGAAGCAATGATTTCATCAACTTAAAAAAAAAAGATTCAAATTTACCTATTAGATTTTACATTCACTTTTTTGTAAACTTGAATGTGCCAAATTGCATACTACAATGTATATTACTAGTCTCTCTGTCTTCCTTTTTTTTTTTTTTTTTTTTTTTTTTTTTTTTTTTTTGAGTTGGAGTCTCACTCTGTCACCTAGGCTGGAGTGCAGTGGCTACTCCTGGCCACCGCAGCCTCGACCTGCTGGGCTCCGGCGATCCTTTAGCCTCAGCCTTCCAAGTAGCTGGAACTACAGGTGCGCGCTACCACGCCTGGCTGATTTTTGATTTATTGTAGAGATGAGGTCTCGCCAAGTTGCCCAGAAGGGTCTCGAACCCACGGGCTCAGGCAATTCACTCACCTCACCTCCCAAAGCACGGGATTACAGGCTGAGCCACCGAGCCCGACTTTCTTTTTGCATGAAACTAAAACTTCTCTACTTCTACTCAGCCCATGTGAGAAAATTGAGATGTTAAAATACAAGAAAATAATTCAGAATAAGAAAGGGAAAGTTCATGATAGACTCTTGCTTAATCTGCTTTCCTGAAAGGCCATCCGATGTATTATACTGGGATGTACCACGCTTCTCTAGTATTTTTATTAGAAAGCAAATATTTGCATTTCTAGTTCAAGATGTAAGGAAGAACTATGGCAAATCCAGCAGAGGGAGCACATCATATGTTTTCTGTGTTGTCTTGAAAAATATGCAGTATCTTTTTAAAAATTATTGACCAACGTAACTAAAAATAAGCAAGATCATTTTTTCCAATGTGATTTCAAAATTGATATCAAATAAAATCAGAAGAAAATTTTTTTAAATTGTCAGAAGCTAAAAAATGAGTATTCTCCAGATTGAGAGCATCAGGTATATGAAAAACTATCACTTCTAAAGAATGGTTCTCAAAATGGAATGGCTCTACCAGGCATTTTAAGAAGTTGATCCAGACATTTTATTTTTATTTTATTTTATTTTTTTGAGTTGGAGTCTCACTCTGTTGCTCAGACTGGAGTGCAGTGGCTGCTCCCAGCCACCACAGCCTCGACCTGCTGGGCTCCAGTGATCCTTCTGCCTCAGCCTTCCAAGTAACTGGAACTATGGGTACACGCTACCACGCCCAGCTAATTTTTGGTTGATTGTAGAGATGAGGTCTCGCCAGTTTGCCCAGGCGAGTCTTGAACCCGCAGGCTCAGGCAATCCACTCACCTCGGCCTCCCAAGGCGTGGGATTACAGGCTGAACCACCGAGCCTGACCGATTCAGACGTTTTAAACAGAATTAAATTGAGCAAACAGCAAGAATTGTAGCTTGTTCATCAAATGGTATTTATTTTCCATTTAAGACTTTTCATTTGATAGATACAATTGTTTTTGTATTACCCTCTAAAAAGTGTTTTGATAAAACATTACATAATAATGAACTGTGTTTAACTTGTGAATTTAATGTTCAAACTGAACAAAGCAGATTATAATTTAGAATCTTGAATTCTTAAAGGAAATAACTGTAGTAGTAGAACTTTATATTCATTGCTAGATTAATTTAAAACCAAATCTTGTAAGTTAAGCGTGAGACTGACCAATAGAAAGTTTACTATTTTATCTGGACATGGTGGCTCACACCTGTAATCCCAGTACTTTTGGAGGCCAAGACAAGAGGATTGCTTGAGGCCAGGAGCTCAGCCTGGGCAACATAATGAGATCCCCATCTCTACAAAAAATTTTACAAATTAGCTGGGCATGGTGGCATGTGCCTGTCATCCTAGCTACTTGGGAGGCTGAGGCGGGTAGAATCCTTGAGCCCAGGAGTTTGAGGCAGCAATAAGCTATGATCGTGCCATTGCATTCCAGCCTGGGTGACAGAGTACGGCCTTGTTTCTTTAAAACAAACAAGCACAGTCTTGTTTTTTTAAAACAAACATACAGACAGTTTACTACCTCTCTTCATTTTTGATCACCAATTTCTCATGTCCTCAGAGAATTTCAGTTCTTTGAGGACCTTATGATTGCTTTAAGGAAATCACATCCCACTACTGTATTATTATTTCTTTCAATCCATATTTGCTTTCTGTGGATATATCCTGTTTGTTTCTACCACTTATTATCTATATTACCTAAAGCAAGTAACTTAGTCTTTGTGAGTTACAGTTTCCTCATCTCTGTGTGCCCCTACTTAGTCAAAATAAGAAAAAGCCACTAGCCACAATATCTGATCCTCAGTAATCAATCAGCAAACAGATGGTGGTAGATGTTTTGTGTTGCTGATCCTTGTCATGTAGGCATTCTTCCTCTGATGTTGTTATTGTGTTGTACCTCTTCGTTAGCTTGTCAAGGAAGAATATGTCTTGAGAATCTTGAATGAAAAGAGAAAGAATAATAGTTATGGGGTCACAGGTTAAAAAAAGGGGGGCTTTTAAAATGTTTTTTAAACGTATGTCATGGGAATACATTTTAGCATGTTTATATGCTGAGGCTAAGGGACTAGCACATAAGGAGAGTTAGAAAGTAGCTGGCTGACTTGAAGTAGCCCTAGTCATAGTTTTCTTCTTCTTTCTAACACAATTTTGACAGTCTAGATTAGGAGTAGATTGTGAGATTGGTGGGGTTGCTTGCAGTGCCTGTGGAGTAGAAGCCAGAGTTGCAAGGGAATGAGGGATTAGTGACAGTAGTTCAAATGATGGACTGTAGGAATTTGGGCTGGGTGGGATAAGTAAGTACTAAGACTGTGGATAAGCTGATCGATGACTTGAGAGGAACTGCAAGACTAGTTGGGAATAAAGGAAAGGAGTAGAGAGTGTGGAAGGAAAGTAGGTGTGGTCAGAGTACGTGGTGATGAGTTTGAGATTTCTGAAGTGGGCTATTTGGAGTACTGAGGATCATGCTGTTGCCTTGGGAATTGTTACCTGAAATGGATGGAGGATAAATGCCATTAGAAATGAGGTTGAAAGCCCTTGGTGACTTCTTTTTTGGGAAGGTTATCTGCAGAATAAGAATGAAGGTAGCAGCTTCCGTGTATTGGGTTTACTATGTACTAGGCACTGTTCTGTGTGCCTTACATGTATTACCTCAACAGAAGATCAGATTAAACCCTAAATTAAACTTCTCTAGCATCAGAATTAGTTGAATAGAGGAGAATATTTTCAAGGAATAGTCTTTTCTCAGGAATTTCAGACTGTTCATTGTGTGTTTTAACAAATGATCAAGAAGTGTTGTGGAAATTGGGTAATATGTAGATACCACTATTATCAACAAAGAAGCATACAGGTCCCTCTTGTGACCTATACAAACGGAAGGGGATACTACTCTTTATGGATGTGTAGTGAGTCCTTTTCTTCTTTTATTTGATCTCTGTATAGTCAGGAAAATGAGCCCTGTTTGCAAATTGTATAAGTCTCCCAGGATTTATAGCTCACAAACAGTTGAACCATGAAAGTCTCTGAGACTGTGCGCAAGAATTTTTGAATCATATGTGATATTTCTTTTTGGTTTCTAAAGTTATTTTCCTATCCCCTATAGGAACTACATTGGGAGTTTTAAAATTCATTTTACCCCTCCTTTTAAAAAGGAATAGAATAGAAAATAGAAATTCTTGCTTTGGCCACTTGTTCTTACATTTTATTATTTAAAAAAAATTTTTTTTGTTTTATTTTAGAGGAGGTTGAACACTTAAATCCAGCCCTATGTATATCTTCTGAGAGGATAACGATTCAGGGTAAATATCAATTATCACATTTTAGCCAGACTTGGTGGCTCAACCTGTAATCCCAGTACTTTGGGAGGCTGAGGCGAGTGGATTGCCTGAGCCTGTGGGTTCGAGACCAACCCGGGCACCATGGCGACACCTCGTCTTTACAATAAGTCAAAAATTAGCCGGGTGTGGTAGCGTGCACCTGTAGTTCTGGCTACTTGGAAGGCTGAGGCAGAAGGATCACTGGAGCCCAGCAGGTCGACACTGGGGTGGTTGTGAGCATGCCACTGCATTCCAGCCTAGGCGACGGAGTGAGACTCCAACTCAAAAAAAAAAAAAATCAAATTTGAATTCATTTAATTATTGAATATCATTTTTTGCTTAGATATAATCAAATATAGATTATGACAGCTATTTCATAAATAATTTAAACTAGACCCAATCTGAGTAAGTGTTTTCTATATGTGATTAGAGGTACTATACTCTTTGTGGATCTTGTTTTGTCATTTTTAACCAAGAAGGTTCTGGTTAAATGTACAGGGTTGTTGAAGGTTGCCTTACATATGATTCATGCCATCAAATAGAATTGACTGGAGATTAAGTTTTTACGCTTCCTGAGCCTAGTGGAAATTTGATTTCATGTTGACTTTTGGAGCTTCATAAATATATGTCAGATTTGTTTTCCTGGTGGGTTTTTTTTTTTTTTTGACTAATGAAGTTTGTACATACATAAAAGTTGTCCTTTTTACTTGGTGAACTTCAACTATGTAAGTATGTAACTCAAGGGCAGTATGGCTTAAAGTGCTTTTGCCAGGACAGGTGACATCCTAAACCTTCTACTGTTGTTTGTTTATTTTGCGGTCTCATTTTCAAAATATGTAATCATAGCCAAGGCATTTTTCTCTTTTTAACAAAGAGTTGCTTCCTTCTGCTGTTATGATTTTGCTTATTCAGGCCATGCCTCATGGTTTCTAAGCAACCAGGATGATACATAGCTGGGCATATATGTGCAGCATTTAAGTGATTGTGTAGTTTAGCTTTGAAGCCCTTAAAAACAATCTTCAAAAAGGAGGAGGGTGATTCATTTTCTTATGTATTCATGTTTTGAGCTATCAATAATATTTATCTCTAGACTCAGGCAAAGCAATAAACTTATGTTGCCTAATTATGATTGCCTAATTCCTTGCAACATAATTCTCTTATTGTAAAAATTTTTATATTTTCTTTTTCTGTAATATAAACTGTTGTATAAGCAATGTTGAGTCATTCAAGAACTCAACAAACGCATACCACTAATCTAGGAAAGATGCAGATTCTGTCATCTCTGTTTTAGTTTTCTAGAAATGGATTTCAGGGTGGAGATTTCTAGAATGGTGGTGTGGGAAGCTTGGTGGACTTTCTCCCTGATGAAACAAAGATTTAGTGAAACTTAAAACATTTAAAGTCTCTGGAAATTGTCTTAAGGGCACACAGCAAATAGAGAAATACTTTCAAGAAAGTCTACTTCAAATTTCAATGAGAACATCAAAAGCCTGTGACATTTGAGCCACGACCAGCTCCCATCTTCTGTCTCACCCAGCTCCATTTTATAGAAGGTCTACTACAGGAGAGTGCAGCCAAGAATACAGGGTTCCCTCTCCCTGGACTCTTGATTCTACTTTCCCTGGCTGAATATAGGACAAATTCATAAATTCCCAGAAATGTGATAGTAGTCTCCAAACCACCCATAGTTTCAATAGTAAAGGGTGAAAAATCTAACTGACTAAGGACCCCAGGGACAACTCCTAGGAAGTCAGGCTAAAAGATAAAAAACAAGGAAGAAAATCTGAGCAGGGACATCAGAGTCTGCACACTGCAGGATAAATGGACTTCACAGAGTTAGTCCGGCCAAGTCACTAAATAAACAAGTTCCAGAACAGGGGTGGGGTGGGGGATAGAGGGTAAGTAACCAGAGTTGGTGTTTCATCTAAAGTGTCCAGTTTTCAACAAGAAGTTATAAGTCATGCAAAGAAATGGGAAAGTATTGCCATACACTGGAGATCCAAGTAGAATAGAAAGTTTTTGAGAGAGTCCAGATGTTGGACTTAGACCAGTACTTCAAATTATAAATACATTTCAAATTTATATGATTGTAAGTAATTTTTAAGGAAGATGTGACTACAGTAACTCTTTAAATAAAAATTAATAAAGACAGTATGGAAATAATCCAAATAGAAATACTTTAGAAGTTAAGTTGGTAAGCAAACTTTAACATATATGTGTTTTAAATATATGAATATATTTTTAAAGGAAAACCATCTAATAATATACCTAGAAACTGTAAAAATCGGAGTTCATCTTATATGTAATGTGTATTTTTTTTTCTCCTGGACAGACAATTCTTTTCCATTTAGTTTTGCTTATTTTATAACATACCATGTTGCTTCAGAACTTTTAGAAATGCTTTGTGGACCTTACCTAAAAGAGCAGGATTTTAAATTCTAGTAATATGATATTCCTCTGAGCTACTCAGTCTTTTAGTGAACTTCAGAGAATAAGTATTCCATGGCAATGTCTAACTTAGGATCTCTTAAGCTTTGTAAGGTAAAATGGATAAGTTCACAGGGTGTAAAATATCAAAAAATAGGTAGAAAATGTTTCTAGTGTTATTTGAGTGACAACAAGCATTGGTGTAACTCTCCTGTTGTGCTCTTCCTGATGTCTGACACAAGCTAGCAATCTAGATTTCAACAGAATAGAATTTCTGATGGGTAGTTGAGTGGAACTCACCTCCCTGATGTGAGTGGACACTGCCTTTTTTTTTTCCCCCTCCATATTCTTCACTCAGTTTTTTCAGATCACGAAGTAACATACCAACAGTGGTTGGTGTACTCTAGCTAATTAAAGAGGATAAGCATCTCTATAATGCAGGAATAACTTATAAGAATGCCTTGAGATTTTTTTCCTCCTTCTGTGTCCTGGCCTCATGTATAAATTGGGCCAAACATTTCATCCTAAAATAAATATTAAAATTTAACATTTTCTTTAAGTTGATCCAGTATTCATTTGTCTCCAGGAAGAATTTAAAGTTTGTTCCAGTTATACACCACTAAATTTATAAAGTTGTGAATTCATATCAGATTTTTTATTTTAAGAGAAGTATGATGGTGCTTGTTTAACAAGCATTATAACCACCAACTCATCACCATTTTAGAAGTCGGTGTGTAAGTAGCTTCTTGCTAAAAACTTTTCCACAATTCAGATTGCCCATGAAGTTGGGTGCTGTTAATAATATTATCAATTGAAAGATATCTGCTGACAGTTAAAGGGAACACATGCTTTAATAAAGGAAACCACTTATTTATGCTCAGAGCAGGGGACACAGCAGCACTTCCTTTGGGATGGGGCCACACAGAGTCCCCACAGAGGACACACATCCACTGCTGATACTTCTTGATTGGGCTGAGGACACCTCAGGCCCTTAAAAAAGCTTATCTTTCATTCTCCTGAGGGGTGGGTATGCCTTCCTATTTCCTCCTAGCTGTTCTGGAGACCAGCCAAGTGGTTGCCTGTTCACTGAGTACAAATAACTGATGACAACCCCAGAGTATTTCTGTATGTTTACTGTAAAGTTGGGTGAATGACATGATTTTCTTTTTTTCTTTTTGGCCAGAGTCTCACTCTGTTCTCCAGGCTGGAGTACAGTTGCACAATCAATGATCAAGGGCCATGGTAACCTCGACCTCCTGGGCTCAGGCAGTCCTTCCACCTCAGCATCTTTAGTAGCTGGGATTACAGGCGTGTGTCACACTGGCCCTTCACATGATCTTAATATATATTATCTATGAGGGACTTGTGTGTAAGAGTATGAGCTAATTAGTATAAGTTGCAAAGAATAGAAAGGTTAGAAAATTAAAGCAGAATGGGATATACTCTACTCCTTCATGGAGTCCACATGTGGGGAAGAAGCCTTCCAGGACAGCTCTGCTGCCCAGCCAAGCAGGTGCTCAAGGATTAGTCAGTTGGCCTGAGTCTTCTAGTCTTTTGCCTCTCATCCTGTCCTCCTCTCTGCCATTGAGGTATTGAAGACCCTAAGTGTAGAAGTAGCTCTGCTAGAGAGGTTTATTGCTCTCTAGCCTGTTGATGACACATTTTGCTTCCTCCTCTAAGGTGGATACATGCAATGTACCCCTTTGATTGCAGTCAAGGAGGAGATTCTGTTTAGCATGTTGGTCCATTAGCTCTTTGTGAAAGGGCTCATGACTTTTTATTTTATACAGATATTTAAAAATATGTGAACTTTAAATGAATCTTACCAACTGAAATGGAAGCAAATGTACCATTTTAATTGGATTTGGAAAGAATATACAAGATAAATTATTCATAAAATGGATATTTTTAATGACAGTTTATCCTAGGCCCCCAGGAGGTTATTGAGGCAGGGTCTCTAAAGACGTTCATATAGAAGAAGTCAATTGAAAGTCATCTCCCCCCATTTGGTACTTAGTTTTCTGTGTGTTGTTTTGTTTTGTTTTTGAGAAGGAAAAAAAGTTTCTGGCATGAGTTAGAAGATTTAGGGCTGCCACCTGTACCTTTTCATTGTGGAGAGATCTTCATTGTCATTTGTTTTTGCCAAACAATGCTAATCTCAAATACTTGAATATCATTTAGATGCAGAGATATTGAAAGCAAGGTATACTGAAGAGGAGCTGAATCTATACTGTTTAAGCTACTTGGGGCAGCACTGTCTCTTGAGAACCTGTTGGGTCATAACCTGAAACCTAGTTTGTTTGAAGATTAAGTGAACTGGGATCTAGCTGTTTCTGCTTTTGAGGTAGAAGTAAAACTATGGAAGTTAAAGTAAACAAGTTTTGTTTTAAATATAAAGACAGGTTGGATATAAAGCTTAGATCACATTTCTCAATCTATCAAGGATCTATACTCTCAGTGTTTCAAAATTTTACAAGTTTGAGAAACTGCCCTAAAGGAGTTTGCCCAATTGTCTCTTCTCAGTGTTGTTTTTTTTGTATTTTGATGACAAAATTTTAAAGGGTATGGGTCTTACTTCTACAAATTAATGTCTTATCCCTCTTAAAAGATGCTTCCTGGCCGGGCTCGGTGGCTCAGCCTATAATCCCAGCACTTTGGGAGGCTGAGGTGAGTGGATTGCCTGAGCCCGCGGGTTCGAGACCCACCCGGGTAACTTGGCGAGACTTCATCTCTACAATATATCGAAAACTAGCCGGGCGTGGTAGTGCGTGCCTGTAGTTCCAGCTACTTGGAAGGCTGAGGCTGAAGGATCGTGGAGCACAGCAGGTCGGGGCTGCGGTGGCCGGGAGCGGCTACTGCACTCCAGTCTGGGTGATGGAGTGAGACTCCAACTCAAAAAAAAAAAAAAAGATGCTTCCTTACTAAAGAAAACTCTTACAAGACTATACAGATTGGGAAGAAGAGATGATCTGAGGGTATATAGAATCTCAGGTTTTTGTCTGTCTGGTGTCAACTATTTCTAGCAGTTTGAAGGTTAAAGTTGTTCATAGCCAGCTTTAAAACATACCTAAAGTCATAGAATAACCTAATTGGCCACCCTCTCCCTCTTAAACCTTTTCCATATACATTTTCATTCTAGGTTTGTCAAAGATTTGTAGAATTTTTCCAGGGGTTTGCTTCAGAAAGATATGCAAGGAAGGTATGATACATTCATAAGGTGTAGTAGTATTCAGAAGTTATGCATAAATTAGATGTATATTTGTAAACATGGCTTTATGCAAAAACTAACATTGAGGAAAGGCTAGTTATAGTGTGAGATGTAGTACAATGCCACTTATGTCAATTTTAAAAACCAATACTATATAGTGCATGGGTAATTCAAGTATAAATACATGAGGTATTCCAAAGTCAGTCATAATAATGGTTGTGTTTACAGAGCAGAACAGCACTAGGGAAGAGAGACATAACTAATAATACTTTTAAGAAATTTTGTACACACATGTGTATAATGCATATATTAAAATTAATTCTAGGTGGTGGAACTAATGGGTATTTGTCATGTTCTCTGTGCTTTGTTTATAATATTTTTGAAAATACATGCTCAATGTAAAAAAAAAAAAAAAAAAAAAGCCCATCATGACATCAGTTTAGAAAACAATATTCCCGTTTCTCATTCTACCACTTAAGTATTGTTACTCTTAAACGTATGGCGTATCTCTGTTGAGACTTTTGGGAGAGAAATGGATAAGAAACTTAAATTTTGTACAGCTATAGTATAAAACCTCATACTTTATAAGCATACCTTTTCCACTTTTGTTCATTAACTGTGCATAGAGATGTCCTTCATCTCCTAAAGGACAATTGGGTTGTTAACACTGTTACAGAAAATGTTATAGTGACTTTTCTTGTATACATATCTTTTTAAAAGTTTTAATTAATTATATATGTTTTAATTTTTTAAATTATGGTAAAATACACTTAATGTAAAAGTTACTGTCTTAACAATGCTTAAGAGTACAGTTCAATATTTTTCTTTTTGTGATTGACTTATTTCACTTAACATAATATCCTCAAAGGTTCTTGCATATTGTAGCACGAGACAGAATTTCCTTCCTTTTTAAGACTGTATAACATTCCATTATATGTTTATTCCACATTTTGTTTATACATTTATCTGTAAGTGGACACTAGACTTGTTGCCATGTACATACCTTTAAAACCTTTTTGTTTTGTTATAATTTGAAACTTAAAGATAAGCAGCAAAAATGAATACCAGGAACTCCAATATTTCCTGCATGCAGATTCAACAATTGTTTATGATTTCCCCGTTTGCTTTATCATTCTGTATATGTGCATGTATATATGTAAAACCAATGTGCTTATTCTCCTGAATCATTTGAGCATAAGCTGAAGACATTATGCCCTTTTATCTCTGTTTCCATGTGTATTTCCTTAAGGATGAAGGCATTCTCTTATATAACCACAGTACAATTGTCAACATTGGGAAATCTAGTATTGACACAATTCTGTTGTCTAATTCACAGCCCCTATTCAAATTTCATCACTTGTCCCAGTAGTATTCTTTTTATAGATAGCTATTCTCCCCTTCCCACCTCCCCAATCAAGGTCTAATTCATTCATTGCATTGTTATGTCTCTCTAGTCTCCTTTAGTATGTAATAATCCCCTAGCCTGTTTTTTGTTTATTTGTCTTGACCTTTTAGTGAAGAGTACCGACCAGTTATTTTGTAGAATGTCCCTGAGTTTGTGTTTGATATTTCCTCATGATTAGATTCAAGTTATGCATTTTTTTTTTGAGTTGGAGTCGTACTCTGTTGCCCAGACTGGAGTGCAGTGGCACGCTCCTGGCCACCGCAGCCTCTACCTGCTGGGCTCTGGCGATCCTTCCGGCTCAGCCTTCTAAGTAGCTGGACCTACAGGCACGTGCGAGTTATGCATTTTTGAGAGGAATATTACTAAAGTAATGTGTCCTCGGTGTATCATATCAAGAAGCATGTGATTAAGGTGATGTCCTAAGGTCTCTCCACTATAAAGTTATTATATTTCCTTACTAATTAATATGGTATTGTGGAAGATACTTTGAGACTATGTAAATGTTATTTTCTTGATCAAAATTTCACCCACTAATTTTAGCATCCATTGATGATATTTGTTAACTGCATAATTTCTTCTGTGTCTATTAGTTTGCTTTCCACTGTAAGGAGAACCTTTTCCTTCTTGCCCACTTTGTATTATAGCAGTATTTATTCAAGAATTTCTATTTTATTCACTAAGTTATAATCCATTACTAATACTTATTATGATTATTATTGAGCTCAAATTGTCCCAGATTTGGCTACTGAGAATCCCTTACACTGATTTCCATGTTCTTTTGTGACATCACTACAGTTTTTGTTGTGGTGGTAGTTTTTTTTTTTTTTTTTTTTGAGTCATAGTCTCACTCTGTCACTGAGGCTGGAGTGCAGTGGCACACTCACAGCCACTGCAGCCTAGACCTGCTGGGCTCAAGCGAGCCTTCCCCCTCAGCCTTCCAAGTAGCTGGAACTATAGACATGTGCCACCATGCCTGGCTAATTTTTTTATTTATTATAGAGATGTGGGCTCAGGCAATTCTCTCGTCTCTGCCTCCCAAAATACTGGGATTACAGGCGTGAGCCACTGTGCCTGGCACCACTGTTTTTTATATGCATCTTTTGTACTTGTTTTGTTTTCCTTAAAGTAGTTTTCTAAAATTAGAACTGCAGGAAAAAGTATGCACATATCAAATAATGAATGGACTAAATAAATCATACCTTTGACCAATTTGAGGGTGGGGAAGTATGCACATTTAAACTGTTGTTACAAAGATGAAAATAATAGACACTGGGGACACCAGTAAAAGGGGTAGGAGGGTTAGGGTTCAGAAACTATCTTTGGGGCACAGTGTTTGCTGTCTCAGGAATGGGCTACCTGAGACCCAATCCCCACCACTACATAATATGTCCATGTAACAAATATGCATATGTACCCCCTGAATCTTAAAAAAAAAAGCACCAGATGTTTATATTCAGAAGGAAAAAAAAATTCCAGATCTACGCAAATTCAACTCTGTGGCATTTCTTCCATGATTGAAAAAGCTAGGGAGTCCCTTTTGGCTTCTGATGATTGATAAGATGCTGAATAAAATGACCTAAAATTACTTTAATGATAAGAAAAAGATATGTATATTTTTACGTTCTCTTCATTTTCATTCTGAACATTAAAGATGGATTTCCTTTGGGGATGAAAATTCCACAGACATGAAAATAAACTCTTGTTACATGTATACTTCTTGAGCTGCTTTTCAAGAAGCATAGGGGAATTTTGTCATTACTGACTTTTTATTTATTATTATTACTGACTTTCAACTATAGGAAACTGTAAGAAAGAGCTGAGAAAAAGAAGGGTTTATCTTTCAGTGCCATTTAGGGCTAATAATTCACAATTATCTGAATGATTAAACCAGACTTTTGGGGTATATTTTAAAGAATAGGTGGTTAGCAGAATAGATAAATTAAGTAGTAGAAAACCTACTTGGAAAAGTTATAGATTAACATCCATGGTGGGAGGCATTTCCCTTCTCAGATCAGATGTTTTTGTATGTTGCTTACTTGAGCTCCTACAGATAGATAAATGTGCTCAGAGCATGTTGGTTTCTTCCCTTCTCTGTGCCTCGGTTTTCTCATATAAAAAATGATGTATTGTTCATTGTTATTGTATCTTTTTGACAACTGTAACCCTTTGTAACAATAAGAAATAAATTGTACATTGAGAATTAATATATCCACATCTGCATAATAAATATGTTTTATCAAATTGATAGCTTTATAAAACAATTTAATTTTACTATGTACAGTGCACACTGATATTTTATTTTCTATCCTGGTTCTTTAAAATGCTGTTAGTACTGTTGACCCATGTTTTTTGATTAAAAATCTTGTAGTAGATTAGTTCTAAAAGCTCTTCAGCCTCATAATTACATGAGTATAGTCCATGAAAATATTTTAAAATAGCAAATTAAAAAATAATACAAATTTTGGGATAAGGTCTGTCAGGGGAGCAGTCATGAAGAACAACTTCTCTTGTGCATATAATTGTGGCCAACTCCACAAAAACCAATCCAATAAAAAATCTTTCCGAAGTCTTTAATCCGTCCCTCTGGTTACAGTCACTACAAGCCAGTTTTGCTGTTTTTCCCCTTTGAACTGATCCCCTTTGCACTCATAGTAATATTCTAATTATTACCCATGGTGCGTTTATTTCTGGCCATGACTAAATGGCTAATGGAGAAGATTTATTGAATTAAAAATTATTACTGGGTTTTAATTTGGTTGAAAGTGAAGCTAGTTAGTCAGTACTCTTGTTAGATTTGTGGGGTAACATTTTTAACCTATCAAAAATGGATGAAATTTGTTCTTTGGTCTCTTGTAGAAGAACTTGAGCTCTATGTATTAGAGTCACAGTTCACCACCTGCCCCCCCCCCCCCCCTTTTTTTTTGAGATGGAGTCTCACTCTGTCACCCAGACTAGAGTGCAGTGGCACGCTCCCGGCCACCACAGCCTCGACCTGCTGGGCTCCGACGATCCTTCTGCCTCAGTCTTCCAAGTAGCTGGAACTACAGGCACGCGCTACCACACCCGGCTAATTTTTTATTTATTGTAGAGACGAGGTCTCGTCAAGTTGCCCGGGTGGGTCTCAAACCTATGGGCATAGGCAATCCACTTACCTCAACCTCCCAAAGTGCTGGGATTACAGACTGAGCCACTGAGCCCAGCCCACAGTTCATTCTTGACTAGGCATCTTTAGTACCTCAGCAAAAATTTTGAGGCAGAGAATGTAATTTTCCTTGTCACTCTGTTTTAGTTCTTAGGAAAAAGGATGAATGGAATTTAACATCTATCAAATTGATAAACACAATATTAAAAGAGAAATTGGGAATGTGTTGTAGCCTTCTTGACATGCCAGCCTTTTCCCTTGAGTTTGCACTACTGTGAATTCATATACAGAGCCAAGTGAAATGGTAAATCATTTTCATGATATGGGAGCTTTGGGGCTGGTTGTGTTGGGAAAAGATGTTTTTGCTTTTGATAAGGTACATTTGAAGATGCAAAAGTAATTACTCTTTCTTTTTGAGCCAGTCTTTCTAGATTTGTATGGTTTGTGCTGAGACAATTGAAGTATAAAGGAAATTGTCCTGCTTTTGCAGTAGTATAGCCAGCCTCCTAAGCATCCTCTGTATTGTTGTTTGTCCATTATTTTTCAGCTCGTCACATTTTTAGATCTGTTACTGAAAGTTGGCATGTCTTGCCTTAAAACCTGTTTAGTTCTATATAGTTGCTATTTCTTTTGCTTGAATTCTTTGCCCTGAAAGATAAAATGAAAAAAAAACCAACCCCAAATTGTGTAACTATTGTCTCTTCATATAGAAATTCTAACACATTAGCTTATATTTCTTCTGCATGCGTTCTTTACCTTGAAAGAAAAAATAAGACACTCTATGACTATGGTCCCTCAAATAGAAATTGTAATGCAGTTCATGTAAAATTTAATTTCTAATTTGATATACATTTTTCTAGCAATTTTTTTTCCTTTTGGTTTTATCAGTAGCCTTCATTTAAATATAGATGCAGACATCAATATATATATTACTTAAAATATTTTATCTTTATGAAATCCCTCACATAAAAGTTAGATTATTTATTGTATTTTTGTCACCACCTATTTTTTTAAAATGGTAGCTTAGTACAAAATACCATACAGATTAACATAGCTTTTTCTTTTTCTTTTTCTTTTTTATTTTTTTTTTTGAGTTGGAGTCTCTGTTGTCCAGGCTGGAGTGCAGTGGTATGCTCACGGCCACTGCAACCTTGACCTGCTGGTCTCAGGTGATCCTTCTGCCTCAGCCTTCCAAGTTTAGCTGGAACTACAGGTGTGTACCACCATGCCCGGCTAATTTTTTAATTTTTATTGTAGAGATGAGGTCTCACCCAAGTTGCCCAGGCTGGTCTCGAACCCATGGGCTCAGGTGATCCCTCACCTAGGTCTCCCAAAGTGCTGAGTTTTGAAGAGCCACTGCATCCCAGCCAGCTTTTTTTTTTTTTAAATGAAGATACTAGACAAAAGGAAAATTCAGATTGATTAGTAAGATGAAGATGAGGAATTTGAACACAGAAAAGCATGTGATAAGCATTTGTATAATTATTATCTTAGCTTCCTCAGTGTCAAAACAAAACTGGAAATACTGTATAAACAGTTCAGAGATCAATATCTTAATGAGTTCTGAAGTAGCTAGTGAGAAGAGTAGTTAACAATGTTCTCACTAACAGCTCTTCAAAAAATAGTATGTTTCACATGACTTTTTCTTACAGCATTCCTTATTATCAAAGTCAAGGGCACTCTCCATGACAGGTGACTACTGGTGGTAATGACCGAAATATATCTTATTTTCCTTTCTCCCATTGGTCAGAATTAATGGTAAGCACTCTTTCTTGGACTAATGCAAGATCTGAGACCAGTAAATTGCCTGCATAGAAGAAGTTACAAAGGATTTTTATTTATAAGACCTCTTATTGGGCTAAATAAAGATATTGTGAGTTGTGTCTACACAGAACATTATCACTTAATTTGTTTACTGCTAGCAGGAGGAATTTACCTATATCATATGCTATTAAATATTTGAAAGATAATTATAGAATGGGTTTTTACTAAATTTCTCCTGCTTTAAATGAAACTTGATTGGATTAACTAGGTGTGAAGTAGTTAGTTCCTAAGGGGGACTTTCTAACAACTTTTCTCTATTTGATAGGGAGCTATAAATATTTTAATATATTGACTTAGTAGCCTGTGTCCATTTGAGACTCCAGAATGAGCCTGAGTTGCAGTCAGTAAATAAAACAAAATCAACATAGCATGGCCCTATTAATTAAAAACACAAAATTTTGAATTATAATTGGATTATCTGGTATTTTATAAAAAACAAAGTTTTCAGTTGCCTGGAAATCACAGTTATTTCAGATAAGACTGTATTTTCAGTAAGCCAGCATATGCTTAATATGATTTTACTACATTCATATATTCATATATTTAAAAGGATATAATAGAATTTAATGCAGCCTGGTAGGAAGTTTAGGTTATTTCCCTGGCTCACATTGTTTATTAATCAGCAGCTGGAAAAGTCAGTTGGAGCTAAAGTACTGATCCAGTATTATAGAATCATTAGTAATGGCTGTATGTTTGAAATCTGACTTCTTTCAAACCTAATCTGATTTCTTTTAGGCCCTTTTGAACTGTGATGCTTTTCAGAATATGATACCTTTGTTCATTTTTTTGGGAGGAAAAATTGCCTATACGCATATACAATATTGCATATAATTTAATAAGATTACTCAAAATTACATGCAAAATTTATGAACCCCAGATTGTATCATTGTTCCCACATACTTGTTTCCCTGCTTAGTGAGAGGATAATACTTTCCTGTCCTGCTCACTAGGCTCAGCTCTGTGACTTCTTTTAGCCAATAAAACGTGAACTAAAAGTTTATATGCCACTTATGACCAGAAACTTTAAGAGCCGTTATATGATTCCATTTTTTTCTCTTTCCCCTCCGCATGATACCAGCAGTGTTTTATTTAGAGCCACTCCTGGATCCCTAGAATGAACCCGTGGAGCAGAACTGCTGTCTACCCTCAATAGACCTATAATGTGGGCACAATAAACCGTTTTGTTGTCAAGCCTGTAGATTTTACGGTCTTTGTTATTGCACAGAAATTAGCCTAAGCTGACTGATACAAGAACATTAGGTTAAGAAGGTCTATTCTAGCACTAGGTAAATTTTTTTGACAATTTTTAATTAGTCATTAAAGTGTATTTAATATCTGTTTTATGAGGAGCATCTCACATCCTCACAACAATCCTAGACAGTAGACAGTAGGTTAGAACATTTTTGCAGATGAGGAAACTGAAGTATAAATGTTATGTGACTTTTTTGTGGTCACACAGCTTTTAAGCAGGTTTCAAACATAAATGTTTCTAATTCTCTATCTATTACACCTATATACTTTCCTATTTGTTTACATCCATCTCCCATGTGGCTGATGAATCATTTCTTTGCTGATAGGCAGAATTAATAAAGCAGTGTTCAAAACTTTTTTTTTTTTTTTTTTTTTGAGTTGGCGTCTTACTCCGTCACCCAGACTGGAGTGCAGTGGCCGCTTCCGGCCACCGCAGCCTCGACCTGCTGGGCTCCGGCGATCCTTCCGCCTCAGCCTTCCGAGTAGCCGGAACCACAGGTGCAGGCTACCACGCCCGGCTAGTTTTTTTGATTTATTGTAGAGATGAGGTTTCGCCTGCCCAGGCGGGTCTCGAACCCGTGGGCTCAGGCAATCCACTCACCTCAGCCTCCCAAGGCGCGGGATTACAGGCTGAGCCACCG
>CAUYQG010135421.1:0-31698 GCA_963574415.1 Tarsius wallacei
CACTGACTATTCAACTAAACAGACACGAACACAACTATACAGGAAAGATTACAAAACAAAACTAAGGTTACAGGATCAGGTCAAAAGGAAGTTCTTTAAAATTAATCAGCCTCTCCCCAAGGATCAATCAGTCCCAGGATACCAAAAATTAAACAAGGGTGCATGTATAATGAACATTTGTATACCTAACCCTGAATTGTACCCCACATCTTTAAAATAAATAAGAAAAATGAGATAATTAGCATAACTAAAATGGAGATTAGACACTCATGACAGCTCGCACAAGATAAAACACTGTTTTGAACACATTTCAGACAAAAACACATCCTCTCTCTATTCTGCTACTGAATCAATGAACTTGTTCTGGGATTCCAAAGTACAATGGCTCAGAAGCCCTTAACCTGCAGTCTTGATATAGAACCTTTACTAGACAAAACAAAATCCTCAGAGTGCCAGATCTCCTCCATCTTCGACAAAGTTTGCTACTTGCTGAATATTTCACTGCGATTGTACCAGTCAGCTGGTATCTAGAAATAATGTGTTAAAGAAGAGCATTACACAATGACACCATTCGCCTGGATGAATGGGATGGGAGCAGGAAAGACTTAGCGAATACAATTCATTCTATCTGTCTCAGCATCACTCACTCATCAACAACTTTAAGAGACAGGTGTTCCATGAATGATGCCAACACCCACAAAGACAAAATACATCTCTATGCTAACCCCCCACCAAAAGCACAACATGGCAAATAATGAATGTGGTGACCTTACTCAAAAAAAAGTCAAATAAGACAGATCATGATTTTTCTCTAGGACCTGAAAGGAACTATTAGATTCTTCCAAAGTTTCTAATTATCAACACCCAGAAATTATAACAGTTGCCTTGCCAAGCCTCAACCTATAGGACAAAACACCATGGGTAATAATTGTCTTCAATGATACAACTTGAAATAGTTCTTATTAGTACTTGATTTTAGAATTCATCTAGTTTCTCCCTCCATTAAGGAATTACACACAAAGAGTATCTACTATTGGGGCCCCTAAAGTGTAGCAACCTAAAGCAGAACCTGAAACTCATGTCTAGATCATGATGGAAAATAGATCTACTACCAGGCAAGCCCCAACGAGACCAAAATCAAATCCTTACCGAAAACCTTGAATGTACTCAAGCTTTTTATGAGACCAAAGCTTTTTATTAAAAGACCAAAAAGTGAACAGTATTTCAAATGCTCATAAAGTAACAAAGAGTATGTTCTTAACATCAACATTTTGTCATCCACAATACAAGTGTGCATGTACACTTTAGATAACTATATACATATTTTAACGAACAGGAAATAAAAAAGAAGAAAATCTCAAAGATACCACTGGGTTACAGACATTATCATCTTCTTTAATTTTCCTTATTTTCTACAGCTGGCATGTACTGCTGCCCTAATTTGGGGTGGGGGGGCAGTTTAGGGTAGAGGAGTTGGCCCCATAAGAATTCAAAATGAACTTTCTGACAACTCACGTAGTCCACCTCCCTTTGTCCCTGGACTGAGGGTCCTCTCCCCTCCTTGCTGCTCTAGGGTCGCTGTCAATCTCCCTGCTTCGACCAATGGTCAGTTGTGCAAGGAGGCCCATGAGAGCCTTAAGAACTAGAGCCTTGCTGGTTCAACTGCCTTCACCTGGGCCAGCAGCACCCCAAGGCTCTGACTTTGGCTTCATGGCCATTTCTTCCTCTTTGCTACAATGTACCCATGCAGACCCACAACTTTCCAAAACTGGCTCTTCACAGACTTAAGTCATTCTCGGAACAAAAGGAGAAGTGGAGACCCATTAGGCGCTATCTTCACTTTCCTGACCTGCCAGAAGGTTCCTTAAGGAGAATCTTGCCTCAGTCCACTCATACCAGTCGCAAACGCCATGAAGCTTTCCACAATGCAAGGAAGATTGCCATGCACATCGAATACAGTGTTGCTTAAAACCCTAAAACAGGCCAAAGTAAGGAATGGCAACAAGGAGTGCAGTCTGAAAGAGATGTGATAGTAATACCTGTTTCTGCCCTTTGAATTGAATCCACCTGTGCACTCACACACACCAGCGGTCCTGCTTACATATCTGACTCAGCGAGCTGGGGATAAAGAGTAGGCTCTGAAAAAAAGTCTTTTATAAGAAAGAATGAAGGGAACTTCTGCTCCTGGCTAAAATAAAGCATAAAGGCTAGATGATTTACCCTCTCACCTGAACAACCAAAACTGGACAAAACATATGACGGAGCTTAAAAGACATCAGGCAATGAAGAACAGCAATTCCTGAAGGATGGAAAACGTGGTGCCCTACAACTGTTCCAGCCTACTGTCTGGAGAGAGACTCCAAGCTTCAGGAAAGGGGGAGGAAACCCAAGGGATGCCAAGAGACGTCTCTGAGTTGAGATGGAGCTGAGAGTCTGGGGAGACCACAGCAACCAGAGCTGCAGGACAGAACACCAAAGAGAGAGCCTCCGCTCCAAGCAAGCTTCAGCGATCTGCCATTCCCCTGAGGGTTCAGCAGACCACTATCAACACACCCCGTATGGAAACCACTCGAGGTCAGAGAAAAAACCTAATCCCAAAGGATACCAAGGAACAGCACCCAGTGCTCACAAGAGCAGGGGGTAGTGCCTACTGCCACTGGACAGGCTGGAAAAACTCATCATTCACAAGATTCAGGAGGCTCCGGTGGCAATAGGTGGGGCAAACTGATCTGGCTCTGAAAACCTCTTTTTTTTTTTTTTAGATTAGAAAACATAGTTAACATAGTTTGTTTAGAAAGTAAATGGGGGGTGGGAGGGAGAGGAGGTCCACCTTCCCAAGGTAGGGGAGGGAGCCAAAGCCAGGAAACAAGGAAACAGCCATAGCTCAAAGAGCACAGGGCCACACCAGAGTCTAGGAAGGCGGTGGCCGGAAAACAAACATTAAAAGGACCAAACTGTTTCCAAGTAACTAGCTGCAGCATCCCAGAACAAAGGTCAAGAACGTAATAAAAATATAAAATATTCATTACCCATTAAGGTAAAAGTCACAATGCCTGGAATCTAATTAAAAATCACCAGGCATAGAAAGAAGCCGGAACATACACTCATGAGAAGGGGAAAAAAAAAAATCAACCCAAACTAACCCAGAACTGACACAAATCACAGAGTTAGAGAACAAAAAAAATTTAATAAGCTACAACCTACACCTCTGTTGGTACCAATTATTTCTATGGGGCAAATGCCCACAAAGAAACTTACTTGAGACCCAAATTGTTTTATATGGTACATCAAATTAGAAACCAGTGCATTTAAAAAGCAACAATTTGGATTTACAGATGTTTCAATTCCTCAACCAGGGTGGCAGAGTGAAAAAGACACCTGTTCCCATCTTCTCATCACTAAAAGAATATAATCCTAATCATAAAGAAAAAATTAAGTCACGAATAGGAAAAACAACAAAATTTGTGTTTAAAATCACCTTACTTTTTTTGATCAGTTCATTAAAATTATCTGTTTGATCTCAAATGTATAAACAACTTACTAGTTTATGCATGAATCAAAAGCATAGACGCTGCCAAAAGGAAGGAAGTAACTACTCTACAGATCATATTTGGAGAGGCACTGATTTTGGAAGGGGATAAGACAGGGGCAATGGTCAGTATTTGACATAACTCAGTGATTTTCTAATTCTGACCTTGAGAATTTTTGCTGTGTCTCATGGTTTTACATTAATCTTTCCCTCATTCTTCCTGTCTCCTCCATTTCCACCTTCTTAAGCTACCCCAACTCCTGCTTATAAATTATTCTGATATGTTTCATGAAACATCATAGTAGGTAAGTGAAAAAAAAGAAAGAGAAATAAAACGATCACCTGTCTTTCAAAGGTCATGGTATTAAACCAAAATCAGTAGTGCCTCCACCTAGCTCTTAATGCTCCCTGGATAACAGAAATTTGCTATAGCGTGCCAACTATGACAACAACAAAATAAGCCTTGGCTGAAATGCATATACACTGCCATTTTGTTACTTTCAAACAATTCCCTTGTGGATAGCCGGCGTATCTGGAAAGGGAGCCCCTCTTTCTTCTAAAGTGGCAGCTTCCATTCAAATCCAACTGAGTGACCTCAGCCTCACAGTTCACATTCCTGGAGAAGTCTCTGGAAGAACCTCATAGGAACCACATATAAAGAATCACTCTCTTCACTCTAAGGATTCAAAGATGCTTTCCAAAAAAGTTACTCAAAAAGACCAGGAATAAGCTCCACAGACTTGGGTAAAATGGAAAACAGAACCAAGATATTTGAATTTTTAATAGACAACCTTTATTATTAAAAGATTTTAGGTGGCAAAATTTAGGTATGAGCATACATCTGGCAATATCATAATGCATCTACTCACATTCTCTGCAGAAGATGCAACAGCATGTGTGTAGAGCTCACTCCAACACTTGTCACAGCTTCTAAAATCTGTGTGAATCATTTCTTAATATTGTGGTGTGGAACAAAACTATAGGATGGCCTTATAACAATGCCGTCTGCATTATACTAGTTACACAAGCACATCTTAACAAAATCCAAGGGGAAGCTTTGCTTTGAACCACACCAGTTATTTTCAGTTCTAGCCCAATGTGTGAGTAGTCCCTCTGGGGAAAGTCTTATTGGATGCTTTATACTCTAGCCACAGAAATTCCTAAAAATGTGTCCCATATCCTCCCTACTAGAGAAAACCCTTCCCCTCCAAAAGCCTCATCCCAGCTCTGTACCACAGTCACGCCAACGACCAGTCTCAAGCTTCAGAAGAACCTAGAAAGGCGATGAAAAATCGCAGTAGCAAATAAGTCACATGTTCTAGAACTCATAGCTTGTTCCACCCTGTAATTCTCAGCTTAGATGTACGCTCTCAACGAGAACACAGGCCCCAGAAGGCAGGGGCTTGATCTTGTTCATCACAGTGCATGACAGTGCCTGCCACACTAAGTGTATTGAGTTGTATACACCTAGGTGCTGAGAATATGTGTGAGCTTAAAAAAAAAAAAGTAAATCCCTGAATCTCAGTTTTCTTACACAGAAGATGTGGACTGTAATACTTTATAAAGCACTAATCTATTCTTAACAGGCAAGGCACAACCCAGGGTAGGTGAATGGTAAAATCAGGTAACATTCAAAGACATTTACGGTACCTAGCACATAGTAGGTATTCACTGTGATTTTTGGAAAATAAGCCATAATTATCTTTTGTACCATAAGCTAATTATAATTATCTTTTGCTCCATAAAAGAGCCAGTTCTGGTGAACATATGACTCCCTGGAATCACCTTTCCACTGGAAGCATGGGTAGACAGGCAATCAATATGGTGGCACACAGCTGGCCAGACTGGTCAACTCACTGCTGTGATAGGATAAGAGGGATCAGAGAGGGCTGAGCAAGCATGCCAGACACCAAAATGGTCAACCACAGGGTAACCTACTCTCTCCCTGACAGTGGTCAGCAGGTTAGGTCTATTGCTGAAGAATGATCAGCAGGAGTGAGTCCTAACTATGTACGTTGCCTGTTCATACAAAGACAGAGAGAGAAACTATAGGTGCTCCTCTTGGAAAAGTGAAAAGGTCTCAAAAATTCACAAACACCAAAAAGACCAGGGAAGGAGAGAACCAATGATCTTCAACACGTGAGTCAATTAGAAATAATACCACCAGTTGCTGAGATTAACGTTACGTGCTCCAGAGCATTAAGAAACGTAACCACTTCCAGGGCCCCTCATACTGCTACAGCTTCGTTTTTAGTGTTTTCATTCTGAAACACGTTCTAAATACAACACATACTACTGCTGACATTGAGTACTATTTGTTTTTTCGGAGAAAATAATTTTTCTTTTGATTGTGTTTTTTAAAAAAATATACACAGGATTATAAAATACAAATTTTATTTCATTAGGAATAAAGTGTTTTCCAAAAAATAAAGCTTTCATTTTATAATGAAAGTCAATAATACAGGATTAATATAATCCAACTTAAACAGGCAAAGTCTCCACAAATTCTGAAGGTGTTAAGTTGGTACTACTATTTTATCTTAAACTTGCTTCTTTTACCTCATTATAGTCCCCAACCAACCCATCCAATACCGTGGGCACATGGTATACCAATTATTTAACGCAAAGAAAAGACGTAGATTTTTTTTTTTAAGATCACCACTGTTAGTGATTAGCAACTTTTCTGCCAATAATCATTTCATACAGACTTTAGGGCAGTCTACTATAAACGAGGGGGGACTAAAAAAAATCCAGAATTATTTTCTGGAGGGCAGGCCCCTTACCGTACTGGTTTCCCTTGTTAGATAAGTGTGCTAAAAACCTAACAGCATCAGCGTACCAGCTAGTATTGTTGTGAGAGGCTGCTTTTGGCTTCAGTGATTTTTTTTTTTTTTTTTTTTTGTGGAGAGAGGATTCTTTTATGGCATTTGCCCATTTCATGATGGGTGTTTTACGAGTATACCTGCCCACACTGGACTGAATGTTCAGTAGTTGTTGACTAAAAACTGCATTACCCCCATGCCCTACCCTCCCTATTCATCTGATATCACCCCGAGTGACTTTTTTTTTGTTTGCTGCTCTGAATTTTAAAAAGTACTCAAAGGGAAATGCTTTGCAAATGTAGAAGAGGCGAAACAAAAAAACAACAGAAGCACTAAAAGGCATCCAAATTTATAAGTTCAAAAACTATTTTAAGCAGTGAAAAAAGCACCTCAATAGGTGTACTGCAGCAAATGGAGAGTACTTTGAAGGTGACTGAAGTTTAAACATGTAAGACTAAGTACACCATTTTTAATAAAGAAATTCTAGGGGCTTTTTTGCCCCTCCATACACATTTCACAAAATTGTAAGTCCAAAAACAACTCATGAACTTGCCATCGTGTTCCTGAATCCATCCTTCCTCCTTCTAAGTGTGTGTGTGTGTGTGTGTGTGTGTGCACGCTCACACACACACACACACACACACACACACACACACACAGCAAAGAGGTGACCTGGAAAGATGCAGAAGTACATGGAAGAGAGATGTGAAAAGAAGGCCTCAAGACACTGTGGACGCCTTCCATCTGCCAACAGTCAAACAATGCCACTCCCTAAAGAACAACACAATCCTCCCTCTCTTGTGATCATCATCTGCCTGTATTCTGAATGACTACGAAGCCAAACACATGAGGAGGGTTTGCATGGAGTCTCCTGAGTCATGCAGGCCAAACTGAAGCAACTATTTTGAAACTAGAACTCTCACAGAAGGCAAGAAAAAGAACATGGTTGTCAGAATGAAGAAGAACCACAAACTACCACATGCCTATCTTGAAAGTAATGGGAGAGCTGAGTTTCTGCACAAAAGGAAAAGTAAACCTATCAAGATAATAAAACACATACAAAGTCTCTCAAATGGCATCTCCTGCTTTAAGAGTATAAATTACAGAGACAAAAACCTGAACCAGTTACATATATGCTCAAATAAATGTCTCCAGTGAAGACTCTGAAAAGGCATTTACCAACCCAAGTTCATAAGCACAAAGGACGTCATCAGGGTGGAATCTGCCCAAGTCATCTACCTGCAAGCCGCAATGCAAACGGCCAAATTTACCATGTGTCATTCCCCAAAACATGAAGACAAGAAGTTGCTATGCCACCTTCCCTGACAGACATATAACAGGAGCCCCATCCATCCACTGGTACAAATGTATCCAATCAGCATGAACTGAGGGCCTGCTTCATCGCAGACACTGGAATGAGAGCAGGGACAGGACAGGGAGATAGATGGCTAGTCAGGGACAGACAGACCAATATGACACAGAGGCGAACACAGCGCAGCAACAAGGAAACAGGGGGAAGGACAACCAACGGCACAGGAGGGTGAGTAAAGATTGCCCAAGGCACACCAGGGCAGATCTCACAGGAAGAACCAAGAAAACTGAGCAGAGCCAGCATTAAAGAAATCCAGACAAGGAATGACACAGCATACAGGACAAAGCAAGGAACCCACGGCCAGCAAAACTACTTTTACATCCTCAGGTCCAGGCTAACTAAGCTATCCCTCGTTCCCTGCCAGGATCAGCATAAACCGGTAGCCTGGCATCTGGATCTATCAGCAGTATGCATAAGGCACTCTCTCGTGCACGGATACTTACACACATATATATTCAACAACTAATCTTTCTACTAAGCATTAAGCACCTTGGGCTAAAAATGCACACCAGAGGATAGTAGCCACTGTAACCTCTACAGAATTAATCGGGCTTATCAGTTTTTCTAACTAAAAATAGATACAGAATGGGGGAAAGAATGAATTTAAAACAAAGTTCTCTAAAGATTATAACCTTTAAAAGGAAAACCTCAAAATCAAAAGGGAAGAACAAGACATGCTTCTTAAATTAAAGTAAATAATGCACTAATTTGGTGCTTGCTATTCAGAGCTAAGATCCTTCAGTGGCTAGTTTCAATTAGGACTTAACTTAATTAGGAAAACAAATCATAAAACCTAAGGGAGACAAAAGGTAACAAATCCTGGACACATCTGTGCTTTTAAATAGTACTATGAACTTGTCCAGATATCATAAAAATAAGTGCCAATCCAGATAGACAACTCCTACAACAAGTCCAATGCAGAAGCTAATGAGGATACTTGCTTAAATATTAACTGTGTATAAATCAATTATAAT
The DNA here is from genome assembly GCA_963574415.1 of Tarsius wallacei. Taxonomy (NCBI): domain Eukaryota; kingdom Metazoa; phylum Chordata; class Mammalia; order Primates; family Tarsiidae; genus Tarsius; species Tarsius wallacei. The sequence goes on from CAUYQG010135421.1 coordinate 8,698, forward strand.
ATATAAGTTCATAATATATAATATAAATATAGTTAAATACATAAACTCATTATGTAATATAATTAAAGCATACACAGTAATTATCTATATAAACAAACAGAAAAATCCCCACATCTCTAAAGGTACCTTCCAAAACTGTACAGGAGCTGCTGAGAAATACATCTCAGACAAAGTGATCCTTGTGAGATTTGCTTCAAACCAAATTCACGCTGTTGGTTTGGCCAAAGACTTCCATGCTGTTTTTGCTACCTATTATACCAAACTGGCTATTTCTTTCACTTGGAGTGAAAAAAAACGGGCATATCCATTATATGCTTGCACTGACATCAGGCTAAGTAATATGAGTATACACCCAACAGGACAATGACACTTCCAAGAAATCTTCAGGTCTGCAAGGAAAAATCATCTTGGGCTTTTGAATCATTTGAGTCTTCCTGAAAAGTAAGTATACTTGTCATTACCCCATCATGCACCAAATAATTTACATACACTTGCAAGAGAAGAGAACTGCATACTTAGGCCAGATGTTTTTGGTGTTGATGCTACTAAGCACACACAAATCCCAGTGTGTCCACCGATCACAGACACAACGTCACAGTCTAGCTTAGAAAGAGGACAGGCAGCCAGCTACCTTCCTTCCAAGCAAAAGAAGTGACAGATGCTGTACTAGGGTCCAACCACTTTAATTAAACAACTGACAGAGGATTTGAGTGAAGTATTAGAAATATGCAGTCAATCAAAAGGTTTCATATAGTACATAAGTTTCAGTTGCCAGGCTTTTTTAAACTGTTTCACTTCCCTACCTTCAGTTTTATTTACTTTCAGATGAGTTAAAATAATAAAGACACTGACAAATATCTTGTCACATAAGAAGCATCTATCAGGAAAAATATATTGATTAAATCACTATATGTTCAGTGGTGACCACCACCCACCTTTCAAGATCTTGTAAGCCAGCAAGAAAAAACAACCGAAAAGTGCTTCAGTTTAGACAGTATTAAAAAGTTACTTAAAGGCGGGCTCGGTGGCTCAGCCTGTAATCCCGCACTTTGGGAGGCTGAGGTGAGTGGATTGCCTGAGCCCGCGGGTTCAAGACCCACCTGGGCAACTTGGCGAGACTTCATCTCTACAATAAATAAAAAATTAGCTGGGCGTGGTAGCACGCACCTGTAGTTCCAGCTACTTGGAAGGCTGAGGCAGAAGGATCGCCGGAGCCCAGCAGGTCGAGGCTGCGGTGGCCGGGAGCGGCCACTGTACTGCAGTCTGGGCGACAGAGTGAGACTCCAACTCAAAAAAAAAAAAAAGTTACTTAAGCTGGCCTGGTCTTTTATAGTTTACTATCTAAAAGCCAAACTGTCCCAAGTATATGAACAGAAGTAACTACTACATGAATATAGGGTATATATACACATTTACAAGCTCAAAGGTAGAAGCATACTGTGAAGCAGTCAGTGACAGTATGTATCTGAGACTAGACAAAGTGAAGGAAGTCACCTGAATTATTCAAGAGAAATCTTCCTAGAATAAATACAAACTAATCTTTAAACTAAATGCAGCCATATAGATAAACAAATGTTTAGTTGGGGGTTCCCTAAGTAACTGGTAGCAACAAAAAACAGTTTTACTCCACAAAAGTCTGGAAACATGTCAGAAAGTCCTGGGAGGATGGGAGGATGGGGTGCTTTGCAATATAAGAAAAACATTTTTTCCATTTTCTAGCTGAGTACTCTACTTTCACTGTTAGGAAAAAGCCTTCTTATTATTTAAAATATAATCCTATATGTATATGCATATATATCTCTATATATGAAACTAGACAAATACATTAACATGCTAACAGATAAGCCAAGGTGGTGGAATTATGAGTGGGGTTTTTTTTTAATCTTTTTACTTCTCTGTATTTTCTCCCTAGAAATATCTATATTTTGTAGAAAATTAAAGAACACTATTTCAGAAGTCATTTAAACTTTGTCCTAGAATATTTATTAAGCTACAATTTATAAATCATAAAATTCACCACTGTAAGTATACTAAACTTTTAAGAGGAGGATAAATTTTAATTTTCTTACCATCCTGATAAGCAGAGCTAACCAGTAAAATTCAAAGGCCTAGCTTTTAAGCTAGCATAAAGAGAGCAGTTAAGAAAACTTTCAACCCAACCTAGGCAAATATAGCAAGACCCCATCTTTCCAAAACAACAAAAAAATTAGCTGGCATGGTGGCACACACCTGTAGTACCAGAGTTCAAGGCTGCAGTGAGTTATGACTGCTGCAGTGAGACACTATACTAAATCCTGGGCAACAAAGCAAGACTCTGTCTCAAAAAAAAAAAAAAAAAAAAAGAAAAGGAAAAAAAGAAAACTTCTATCATCTAGGATGACCTCACCTGAAGCAGCATGCAGCCATGAATTCTGCTGTATTAAAGCCAGAAGCTGGCCAGAGCCATGGGCTCCATGGGAGGAGGAGGTAAGGTCCCTGCACCTGCACAAAGCCAGCTATTCCTCTGCAAAAGGCTCTGTGCCACAAGCCCCAGACAGGCAGCACCAACACCGTAGAACCCTCGTCTTCAGTGACCCTAACTGTATCAGCAATGTAAGGAACAATGGGTATCCTTCTCCCCATCCTCCTAGTGGAGAAAATAAGAACACACTGAAAAAAACAACTAGAACTAATGGTAGCTAGTTAGTCAGTGAACTTATTGCGAAGAAAATAACTCAGGCTTTTGGACTTCACATGAAGAATCCTCTTTGGTCATCTGTGTTACCATCCTTTTTCACTGTTGCTGTTGTTGTTACTACCACCTTCTTATGTCTGTCTCTCAACTGGCTGGATGGAAATGGCAGTTACTCTAACATCTCCCACCCCACCCCAGGAACTGTGGCATCATTATGAAGCACTCTCTGTGAAGTTAGGCAATACTCTCACCATCACACGCTGGGTTAAGGGAAGGGCGATGAAAAGACCCAGAAGGCTGTGGGAGCTGCACGCCACATCACCACGTGCCCAACCACACAGAATCATCAGGTCCAACCAGACCCAGGAGATACACTGCTCTACCTCACAGTTCCAAAGTTTAATCTCTTCTATCTCACACCCTTCTCTTCCATTCCCTTCTGAACAAAAACATCTATTCACTTTCCAAATATACTGTTTTCTTCTTCTTTCTAAACAACCAAGGGAGAAACAAACAGCCAGGAAGTCTTCTTTAGTTCTGGCTTCGGGGGAAAATCCATCAACTTCAGTAAGTGAATATAACTGAGAAGAAACTCAACGTTTCCTAGTTTACCGGGCCTGCTACAAGGCACTTACACTTGTTATATAAACATCTTCCTTTGCTCATTCTCAAAAGAAGTGATCGCCTGGGGTCTCATGGGAAGTTGATTCATCATCAAGAAATACCATATAACCACATACTCCCTCAACCTAACAGTTAATAATACGTTATTGCAGCTCTCTTAGGTATGACAAAATGTCACACCGAAGACTTTGTTTCTAAAACATCCTTCTCAATAAAAAATAAGAATGAGTAGAAGCGAAGAGATTTATCACCTGTCCATCTGTAAGAGATAAGGTGGGGACTGGAGCAGGGTGTGGTAGGCCAAGTGGGGCAAGAACACAGGCTTGCTTGGAATATTGTTTGGTTCTATCACCTTACCTTTATTCCACCCCAAACCTCCACTACCTTAAGGAAGAAGGGGGAGGGCATGCCAAAAGTGCAGCAGGGTGGGTAGGAAAGATAATCAGACTCACAAACCCAATGACAAGGAGGTGGCAGTGAGACATGGGCCAACAAGAACCTCAAAGCGTGCTGTGTAAATCCTCTGCCATGGAAAAAGCTCTGTAAGCCAACAAAGATGGCAGGGAATACCGAAAAATGTATCCAAGTCATACTTCATGTCTAGCCCTCAAATGTACCTATTTTTTCCCAGGAGTCTTGCAGTTAAGCTGATAAAATAAAATCAGAAAAACAGATATTTAATCATGTCCAATTCATGAGAAATAAAGAAGTGAACGTTTCCCCTACAATCTACACCTCAGCATCGCTTATCAGAGGAGAAGCTCCTACACTAGATACATTGTCTTCTATTCAATACCTACACTACCATACTTCGACAGTACCTGTTACATGACTAGTTCTATACCAACAGCAGAAATGAATTCACTTGGAAGCTGGTGAGACACCACAGGATGCTAAAAGCAAGAAGAATAAGTGAACTATCCCTAAATGCAGCTATATGAACGGACCTCACAAATAGCGTTAAGTGAAAGAAGTCTGACCTACAGTACCATCTGGTTCCGTTTACATCAAGTTCAAACACAGGCAAAAGTGGTGAGAGAAGTTCAGGACAGTGGTCACCCTTGCAGGAAACAGTCAGTGACTGCAATGTGCACTCCTGGGGTACTGGCAATGTTCTGTTTCTCCATCTAGATGCTGGTTCGCTGGTATGTTCGGGTTTTGGAATTTTACTGAGTTTATAATTTGTGCACTTTTCTGTATGCATGTATACTTTAATAAAAGGATCAAAAAAATGCAAAAATATAAGAGCTGGTGAGGGTTGCATATGTGAAGACACTTCCTAAACTCACATTCACACAAAGGCAAGTAAACACAGCAACCATCAAGAACTGGCCTTTTCCAGGCCTGTCAGCTATGATGCTACAGCACAGGTATGTTAAGGAGAGAGGAAAAGTGTCTGAGAATGTCTAGACATAAAAGAAACAAGGGGAAAGGAGAATGGACACAAGGTTCCACTGTGCTTGGAGAAAAGCCCCTTAGATACCCTGGAGACTTCAGAGCCCCAAGGGTACCAGACACCATGATAACCATCAGATAACAGATGAACAAGAGCAGTCCGGTTTTGGAGGCTGGTTGCCATGTAGTCAGGATTTGAACTTTGTGTCAGAGCTGGAGGCCAATTAGCACCAGTAACTGCTAGGGAGAAGAGCCAGATGGCAAATTTCTTCCATGCCACCATGATACTAAGTAAGAGTAAAATCAATGTCATAATTCTAAAGATTGTTTAAAACCTCTAACATGTACTTAACTACATACAATATCCAAGATTCAAAGGGACAACTGTGAATTTGTAAAAGTTAACATTTAAAACAAATGCAAGGCAAAATATAATCTGGGTTCCCTGTCAGTGTGCAGAGTTAAAATCTCAGGGCCAGAGTCTGACCTGTAGCAGAGATGTCGCTGGCACCAACACAAAACAACAGGTAGAGGGGCTGCTCTTTAGAGTCTACTTACTAGCAGAAGGGTGGTTTTCTAGTGGAGTTTTCTGTCCTTGGGACCCAGAGAGCCTGGCTGCCGGCATTGCCCACAGGTCCTTGACAGATTAACAGCACACTGCAGTATGGCAAATATGGATGCAAAAATCCCAGTCCATCAGCTAGCTGGCTCTCTAATCCTGTTTTAGATCAATCCCACTGAAGTCAGCTCTCTTTTCCTTAGGGTTAGTACAGAAGTCAGAATAATTAAAAGGTAAGGATTTCTCACTTTCCTTCTCTCAGGATATGATGCTGAAAGGAGTAGGAGGGATTCTGTTTCTCCAATTAAACAATTAAAGCTTTGATTCTAAAAACAATTTCAGCCAGGCTCGGTGGCTCAGCCTGTAATCCCGCGCTCTGGGAGGCCGAGGTGAGTGAATTGCCTGAGCCCGCGGGTTCGAGACCCACCTGGGCAATTTGGCGAGACCTCATCTCTACAATAAATCAAAAACTAGCCAGGCGTGGTAGCACGTGCCTGTAGTTCCAGCCACTCAGGAAGCTGAGGCCGAAGGATCGCCGGAGCCCAGCAGGTCGAGGCTGCGGTGGCCGGGAGCAGCCACTGCACTCCAGTCTGGGTGACAGAGTGAGACTCCAACTCAAAAACAAAAACAAAAACAAAAGCAATTTCACTGTCATATAAATTTTTAAGACCCCCACGCATATTCTTACCATAGATTATCACAGGCAGTGACAGACTAATAAAGCAAGCAATTCTGGAAAGTTTTATCATATGGACAGTTTGGTTTAGGCTATGAATTTATACTCGATTCCTATGAGGAGAATATAAACTGGAAAGCAATTATTGAAATTAAATTCAGAAAAAAAGGGGTGCTAAGAAGGTCCTTTCCAGAGACTTGTTACCATTTTAAAAGCACTTCAGTGGAATGACACCGAATATCAGAAACCTTTTCTTTCCAACTGTCCCTTTCACTACATCTCAGAGTATCACATCATATATAATTAAAAGACAATCAAAAAAGTTTAATCTTCAAATAGTTTCATGAACAAAAGCACACACAATCACACACACACACACAATAATCAACCAAGCATACATAACTTCCTTGAGCTTTGGGTTTTTTACATACAAAAAGGAGACATTCTAATAGATCTCTAATATGCCTTCCAGCATGACACCACTCATTCATTCTACACTGTTCATTAAATGCCTACTATACCAGGCACTAAACTGGCATGTGGGACGTTACATCACTGAAAAAAAATAGACAAAGATCCCTGTCATCATGAAGCTTATAATCTTGAGGAAGAAGGACGCGTGTTATGGTAGTGAAACAGGTGATACATATTAAGTATAATAAATAAACCACGGATAAACCATGATATGGATAAAGGGAACACAACAGAGTAAGGGCATTAGGAGTGAGAAGATGCCGTTCACCATATCAAGGCATGAAGCAGGTGAGGAGCTGAGTCATGCAACCATGGAGGTTGTAGCATTCCAGGCACAGGGAATAAATAACAAGTGACAGTTCTTAAGCAGGCTATTAGGATGGAGTTATAGTGAAAGGCCTGTGTGCTCAGAGTGAGCATGAAGGGAGAGGAGGAAAAGAGGGCTGAGAAGGAACAGGCTGGGAAGCCAATCAAGTCAGCCCGAGAGGACCTGGGCTTTTACTCTGAACTAAATAAGCAGCCAATGAAAAAGTCTATCTGACTTTATTTCACAAGGAGCACTGGGCTGCTACAGTGAGAAGTAATTGGTGGATGTGTGCGGAGGCAGGAAGAAATGTTAAGAGGCTGCTGCAGAAATAGAGGCAAGAGAGAATGGCAGCTGAAACCAGCATCCAGTATGATAGTAGCAAAGGCTGTGGTGGAAAAGTCAGATACATGTGTGTGTTACTTTCTTATAGACTCAATGACTATGCTGAGACTATCAGACTCATCATAACTTGTTATCAAATTCAAAAATATCAAAGCAGAGAAAACAGTGTAACTCTCTCTCTCTCTCTTTTTGCAGGATTTATTGAGAGGACAGAAAAGCTCCCACAGTGGGAAGGGCCCCGAAGGAGTTACCCAACAAACTCTCTTATACCTATAATCCAGATTCAACAGTTACTAACTTGTGGCCAGTCTACCGCCATCTACAATCTACCACATGCTAAGATTTAACTTCCAAATGGACATTGTTTGAAGGCAGAACCAGCAGGATTTCCTGACAGATGAACTGAGTGGTACATGACAGAAAGCAAGTAGGTACCCAGGACTCCAAAGCTTTTTTTTTTTTTTTTTTGAGTTGGGGTCTCACTCTGTTGCTCAGACTGGAGTGCGGTGACCGCTCCCGGCCACCGCAGCCTCGACCTGCTGGGCTCTGGCGATCCTTCCGCCTCAGCCTTCCAAGTAGCTGGAACTACAGGCGCACGCTACCACGCCCGGCTGATTTTTTTATTTACTGTAGAGATGAGGTCTCACTTGCCCAGGCGGGTCTCGAACCCACGGGCTCAGGCAATCCACTCACCTCAGCCTCCTAAAGTGTGGGATTACAGGCTGAGCCACCGAGCCTGGCTTCTCCGAAGCTTTTTAGGCCTTACAATTAGAAGGGTGGAACTGCCACCAAAGGGCAAGGTGGTAAGTGGAACAGGCGTATGGATTAAGAACTGGAACTCACATGACACATGGCAAGTTTGAGCTATTAGACATGCAAGAAGAGATGCTGAGGAGGCAGGTGATATAGTTTCCTGAAGCTGGAAGCTATCCCTAAAAGGCCTTCCGTGCAAGGTTGGCCCTTGGCTGGTACATGGATTTTGACCACTCCCAGAACTAGTATGAGTGTAGCTCACTGTGCCTACATTATTTACACAAACAATGTGGTTTATGCTGATCACCTGCTTTCCCCTGGGAGTCTGAAGTTTTTGGAACATACCAAACCAAAGCTGCTTATACCGCCAGCTCTAAATAAAAACTCAGGCCACTGAGTCACCAGTGAGCTTCCCTGGCAGACAACATTTCACATGGGTTGCTACAACTTATTGAGGGAGGAATTAAGAGTGTCCTGTGTGATTCCACCAGAATAGGACTCAGGAGTCTGTGCCTGGATTCCTTCAGACTGTATTCCATGTGCCTGCTCCCTTTGCTGATTTTGCTTTGTATTCTTTCATCGTACTATAAATCGCAGCTGAAAGTACATCTATATGCTGGGTCTTGTGAGTCTCCCTAGTGAATCATCCAAAATGAGGATGGTCTTGGAGACCTCCAACACAACATTATTTTCAATAAGCTTCCTGGGAATGGAAGCAAGAAGTGAAAAACAAAACTTTGCATTTATGGCCTAAAGCTGAAGGAAATGTTACAAAAAGACAGTGGGAAAAGAAGATGGGATGGGGAAAGTATCCATCTTTTTTAAAAACAGCAATTGAGTCTGGGCCCAGGGGCTAACGCCCGTAATCCCAGCACTTTGGGAGGCTAAGGCAGGAGAATAACTTAAGCCCGAGAGTTCAAGACAGCCTAAGCAACATAGTGAGACCGTATCTCTAAAAAAAATTAGCCAGATGTGGTGGCACACGCCACCAGTCCCAGATAGGCTGAGGCTTCAGTGAGCCGTGATCATGCCACTGCACTCCAGTCTGGGCAACAGAGTGAGACCTTAATCAAAAAAAGAAAAAAAAATGAGGTTATATAAAATGTATTGAGTGGTTTATTTTTTACTCAACTATTCTACTTAGGAAAAAAGCCTTTAATTCATAAAGTGAAGGAATTAAACAAAGAAACTGTGGATGCTCAATCTGCCTGAAGAGGGCTCATTAACAGTTATAAAGAGCACCCTTCTCACAGCTAGTTTTATTTTACCAAGAGATCAAGAATAGTTCCTTCTAGAGCATAATTAATCTTTCTATTCCACCTCAGAACCAAGAATAGTAAGTTTTTAAGACTAAGTGTTCAGTAACTATTTAAATGAATGAATTAGTACAACTTCACGAATAGCATTAAAAGCAAAAAAAAAAAAAAAACCAAAACCTGCAAAGCATGATTTACATTTGCCATTTCCAGTCCTAATGAACCAAAATTGCAACTGACCAAAGCATTCAGTACTACTCAGTCATATTTTCAGTAAGAATGAATACAGTGATATGTTCCTCTATTCCTTTTTAATATTTAAAACCACCCTATAAAGTAGTAGAGCAAACGTATGATTATTAAGTTACATAATACAAAATATGCTAGTACATAAATATTTAAATAAAGGCTGTCTCTGATCTTTAAAAAGAGACACTATAGTTGTACTGCTAATGCTTTTAAAAACACTTTTGGAAATCCTCCTTTAAAACTGTCTTTTATCCCAGGGCATTTTTTAGAAAGAGCAAATCAAAGCTGAGCACCATCCACATGAATGAAGGGCTCTGTCATACACCTGGAAGGACTATGAGAATCCTAAAAGAGTTAACTCCCCACAAGTAGTGTATAATCTAGTACACAAAAATATGTACATGTTGGAAGGCTGAGGTGGAAGGATCGCTGGAGCCCAGCAGGTCGAGGCTGCGGTGGCCGGGAGCGGCCACTGCACTCCAGTCTGGGTGACAGAATGATACTCCAAATCAAAAAAAAAAAAAAAAAAGTACATGAAGGGAACATATGAAAACTGTTCTCTAGTTAATAACTAAAACAGCAGAAGAAGATGGCTCATAGAGCAGGACAAAAGTAGTTGCCGAGGGATCAGATAGCAATGGCTATAATCACAGAGAGGCCAAAGAAGTCAACTGCTGGAGGAGCCCACAAGGAAGAAGGACAAGGAGAGGAGAAAGGCTACCTGGGGGTCATAAGAACAAGTGGCCAAGGGGGGCATCTGTGGTATGAAACAATCTTCAGCAAAAGTGATGTTTTAAATCTTTAATAAGGAGAATGGAACAAGAAAACCCATATTTACTATGTGAAAATTAATATGCTAGATACTTTACATTAATTTTAATTCTGACAAAATTATGAGGTAGGAATTTCACAGATTACAAAACTGAAGCTTCATCATGTTTAATTCCAGGCCCTAGCCTAACAAAAAATGTAATACTGTCTTAGGGTAAAAGCTATGACATGACTATTAAATAATGAGGCCAATTTTCCTACGAGGTTCACTTTGAAAAGTATTTATGAGCCTCAAATTTATGATCACTGAGGTTGGGTGGGGTGGTTCACACCTGTAATCATACCACATTGGGAAGCCAAGGTGAGAGGATTGCTTGAGCCCAGAAGTTCGAGACCAGCCTAGGCAACACAGTGAGACCTCATCTCTACGGAAATAAAAAAAATTAGCTGTGCATGGTAGTGTGCACCTCTAGTTCCAGCTACCTGAGAGGCTGAGCCAGAAGGATTGCCTGAACCCTGAAGGTCAAGGCTGCGGTGAGCTGTGATCGTACCACTGCCCAGCAGCCTGGGTGACAAAATGAGATCCTGACTCAAAAAATAAAAATAAATAAATTAATAATAATAATAATAATAATAATATTTTCATAGGAAAGAGGAGGCTTCAGGTTAAATCGTTTTTATTAGTTTTATTAGACTTTTTAAATGTTAAAATCATTTTTATTAGTTCAGTGACAGTTCCAAAAACAAAACCCAGAAATGCACTCACTCTGCACAGCCATTAATAATATTACTCCCTGGGTGAAATTTAAACGCAAAAGTAAGAGCAGGGGTCTCCTGCTATTATTTGTGATAGCATTAGCTATCCAGGATAAATTTTAATATTTTTGATTACAAAATTAAGTGAATGACACCTGAGCACAGTGGCTCATGCCTGGAATCCCAGCACTCTGGAAGGCCAAGGCAGGAGGACTGCTTGAGCCCAGGAGTTTGAGACCAGCCTACACAATATAGTGTGGCCGCTCCCCCAAAAAATCTAAAAAATTAGCCAAGCATGGTAGCATGTCCCTGTAGTCCCACCTACTCAGGAGGCTAAGGCAGAAGGATCACCTGAGACCTGGAGGTTGAGGCTTCAATGAACCATGATCATGCCACTGCACTCCAGCCTGGATGACAGAGTGACACCCTGACTCAAAAAAAAAAAAAAAAAAGACATGAACGTGATCATATCGCCAAGGGTCTTCTATTGCAATAATTATATTATAATGTTCCTGGGACTATAAGTTTTCTCCAAGTGCTCAGAATTTATGCCACCACTAAAAATAGAGCATCCTATTGAAGTCATCAAAGATTTGAGCACCTTCTATTCACACAGCACTGCACCTTGTCAGGTATCACTACTTTAAAACCCAAATACAGAAACGCTGCTATGTTCCTGTAGTGAACTGGCTGATGTGATGTAATGAAAACAAGATTGGGGCCTTATTTTGGCAATGAGATATGGGACTTTGGACAGGTCAGTCACCTCTCTGAATTCCCACTGTTGTCAATCATAAACAAAAAGGCTTTTCAACATGAAACATTCTGCTTACTAATTTATTAAATTGACTTTTTAAAAAATGTCATGAGAGTTTTCATAGTTTGTAAATTCCCAGTTGCATTTTTAAGTTAGAATTAATCCAAAATAGAAATGCATTCTATCCTTGCTCAAAAAAAATAAATCTAATCTTAAAAAACATTATTATTGCATAATCATCAGTACAGCTATTCTTAAAACACTTCAACAGGTGTTTTAAGGTTTGTTGAACAGGTCAGCCTTAGCCATAAAGTAACTATTAATTTTGGAAACAGAAGGATAGAGAGATTCAAAGAGGAATGAACTGTACAATCAGAAAAGCCTGGATTTGAGGTCCCGGAAGAGGAAATGATGACATCTGTCTCAAAGGCTATTGTGTGCATTAAGTGCCCATACCATATCTCATGCAAAGCATGACATCTAATGCAATGTGTGATACAAGCACATTTTTAAAAGTACAAGTTTTTAAAAGCAAACACTTTCAAAGCCAATTTATCTTCTTTATCACTAAAGGCTCTAATATCAAGTACATTTTTTAAAATATTAGAAGCAGTGCAAAGATTGCTTCATTGTAAAACCTCACTGTGTTTTTATTATTCCACATCAGACAATCTCAATGGAGGGTGAAAACACCCCTGAGGAGATGTAAAGTGGTTCCCAGAGCTGGAGAGAAAAAACTTACTACTTCTACATACAAAGCATAAAGACAGGCCAGGCGTGGTGGCTCAAGTCTGTAATCTCAGCACTTTGGAAGGCCAAGGTGCAAGGATTGCCTGAGCCCAGGGGTTCGAGACCAGCCTGGGCAACTTGGTGAGACCTCATCTCCACAATAAATCAAAAAATTAGCTGTGCGTGATGGCGTGCACCCGTAGTTCCAGCTACTCGGAAGGCTGAGGTGGAAGGATTGCCTGAGCCCAGCAGGTCGGGGCTGCAGTGGCCGTGAGCATGCCACTGCACTCCAGCCTGGGCAACAGAGGAAGACACCGACTCCCAAAAAAAAAAAAAAAAGGCATGAAGACATGAATATAGTACATAAATAGTTATATACAGATACATAGTATATCCATACTACCAAAATTTCATAAGAAGCAATTAGGGGGAAAATGTCTTTAAAAGCTTCTTAGGGAGGAGATAACGAAAAACAGGAGATTGAGAAACACTGCTGTATTATATGAGGATACACTGGAATCACCAATTCTCCAAATCATTACCAGATATTTTAATGAAAATAAATCAAAATTTAGTTGATTATAACTAACTTTAAGAGCTTTCCTTCAAGGCCTTGTCTTGTACTAATATTCAAAAACAAAATTAAAAAAATAAGATAGTTTTGACCTCTTCTCTATCTGCAGATGGTTGAGTAAGAAAAACAAACCAAAAAGGAAAGCTGAAATCTAAGATCAAGATCATTCAAATCGTTTAAAAGTTGCCTAAAGTAAAAAAACACCAGATAAGAAATTTAGCATCCCACAAACACGGCACTTCAGTTTCTCAGGAGCTGAGAGAAGAAGGTAGTTCATTTAAAACACAGATTGGGGTGGTGGAGGGTTGTTACACGCTATCAAAAACTGATGCATTTCTGGCTCACTCTGACAACTCTGAATGATCCTGCGATAAGTCTGTGCAAGGACAGGGAGAAAGTGCCACCAGCTGCCTGAAACTGAAGAAGCCAGTACCAAGCTGTAAGGCCTGCAGCATTTCACTGGCCTCAGAGGAATAACAGGATAGAACAAGAGGTCAAACAGCCCACAGAGCTCTCTCCCTCCCTTCCTTCTGTTCTTCTTTTCAGTCTAGACAAGAACGACACATTCATTACACTGTGCCCCCTCCAAGTGAAAGTGGTAAGACTGTTAGGTGTTACAGGACCTTCATTTGTCACTGGAATAGGCTCCTTTTGCTCTGCTCACCAGGGCATGAACTCTAGGAGCAAGCCAGGTGTCCTGCCCATCCGTGGACCTAGCTCAGGAGGCTCAAATGCCTGTCTACCAGAAGTGACAAATACAGCTTAGCATCAACCACTTCTTGTGTAGCTCTTGCCTTTCCACATATGGTAACAGGCAGAGGCCAGGTTTTTACTTGGCTGCTTTTGGCAAGCCCGGATTTTTACACAACTTTTACTCCTACATCTCCATGGCACACAATGCTAGGAATGTAACCGAGTACCTCATTTCAAAATGCATTTTTTTTTTTTTTTTGAGTTGGAGTCTCACTCTGTTGCCCAGACTGGAGTGCAGTGGCCGCTCCCGGCCACCACAGCCTCGACCTGCTGGGTTCTGGCGATCCTTCCGCCTCAGCCTGCCAAGAGGCTGGAACTACAGGCGCGTGCTACCACGCCCAGCTAATTTTTTTGATTTATTGTAGAAATGAGGTCTCGCCAAGTCGCCCAGGTGGATCTCGAACCTGCGGGCTCAGGCAATCCTCAAAATGCATTTTTAAAGTTTTTTTTTTCTTCTTCTCTGTCTCTCACTCCTAAAATGTAGCCTTGAGACATGCTTGAGAGATTTCTTTCCTTTTTCCCACCAGACACTCCCTTGCATTGTGTTCACTTATCTAACTGTGTGCTTGTTTAGAAGTTTCAGGGGTTAATCTTGAAGCAAACCAAATGGCAGTAGGATTCTCTCCTTCCTGCTCCCCCACGTGGAGATTATCTCCAGCCTGCAGTTAATCTACAACTCTGAAATGGCGCCAGCCCATACACCAGATGGGGCAATAACTCAACATAGTCACAGGAACAAGTCACACGAACCAGCACCCATTGTCACTCCCATATGTCTTACTCAGTTTCCCTTTGTAAACTTCTGCATACAGCCCAAAAGTTGAAATGATCTGTTGGAGGTGTGAGCCTGGCCATTTCCACCACCAATGGCTTTTGGAATAAAATCACTTTCCTTTCACTACCTCTTGTATCTTGAGTTTGACTTTGGGCAGTGTGTGTGTGTAAGCTTGCATTTAGTTACAGAAATATGGGACAGTGGAGGGTGCTCAATACAATCTGTCAACAAGCGCCCTGTGGCCCCAAAGGAATCACGTCCAGTATCTTCCTGACACCAAAGAATATGCAAGAATTATAATCACAAACATCTTAGACTTAAGACTAAAAGGATGACTGCTCTGATTTGCTAAAAAACAAACTTTCTGTCTGGCCTTCAAGTCCCAGATCAAATCAGCTTACTCAACAAGTTTACTTAGAACCCAGTGTTTGAAATTGTTAATACCTTCACAAGTACAATAAATTGGGAATCAAAGATCCAGATTGTAATCTCCACAGTGTCTAACTAGCAGTGCACTCCTGAGCAGAAAGTATCAATGTCTCTGAGATGGAATGCTGCAGTTGTAGAGAGGAGGAGGGTGACTTCTTTGCTATGGTTCTATTACAGCAGGGAGTTTCAAACTTGAGAGAGGGTACATCAGAATCCCCTGGAGGCTCCACCCCAGAGTTTCTGATGCAGCAGTCTGGAATGAAACCTGAGACTTTGCATTCCTGACAAGTTCTCAGATGCTTGCTCCAACTGCTGGTCCAATAACCACATCAAGAATCCACTGCTTTAACCCTGTCCTATGCCAGAGGGGCTGAGAAGAAGGATGGAGTATTAGATAGAACACTGGATGAGCCAGAAGCTTGGCTGGACGCAGCTCTCCCACTCAGGGGTGGTGTGCATAAAACACTATCACAAAGTACCCCAGTTCATCCCTTCATATAAAACACCACAAATGAAGTTTGTCTCTGTTTTCTCTGCGATGACCCAAGAAATATGTTGCCCAAAGCAACAACAAGCACAAATACTAAAAATGCATGACAATCCTTGGGTATAAGATGGTCTGTCACCTAGATAATCCAGGCCTAGCTTTACAAAATGCATGCCTCTACTATAGTTTTGACTTTTGAACTATATTAAATAACTTATACATGTAACAATCAAGTTAAACCAAGAGAAAAAGCACACCCTATAATTAAATCTAAATAGAAATTTAATCTACCAACATAACAAATTGATAAATCATACAGAGAAAATTATTTCAAGTAACTTCTGAACACAGCACTCTAACTGTAAATACTTAACAGATACATTTTAAGGACAAAAAGAACTTTAGAAAAATCTAAAACCTCATTCCATGTCCATTGTAAGTATTAATACAGTTACTGTAATTCTGAAATTATATGCTTACTGAAGGATAAAGCAAATAAGCAGATGCACTATTTTATTAGGAATCAAGATTTCAGTATAGGAAAAAGATAAAAAATATAAGATATAAGATAGAATAAATTAAGGAAAAAAACTCTTGATTTTTGAAAAAATTATCTTCTAGCTTTGTCTACTGAAAGGACCTAGATGCAATAACATCTCAATAGCAATGAGCACATTGAGCATCCTGATAATGGTTTCTAAATACATTTTCCACTAAATGGAGCTAAGGCTCCTCAGAGGAAGGGTTTACCATGTTCCACTTTCTAACAAGAGAGCTTTCAAATAGCTACTTGTGCCAGAAATAAGGAGATACCCAAAAACCACATGGGGGACCACCCACTGGGGTCATGTCAAAGACTCATTGTCAAATTTGGTAAAATTTGATCATATGATAATAACAGTAACTGACGTACAGCTGTAACTGATGGAAACACAAAATCACCCATTTCTATAGCCATATCCACAGAAAAAGAGAAGGGAAGGAGTAAGTATGAAAGGAAATTCCTCCATAGACTGATGCTGACTAATAACACAGAAAGACAGAAAATCATCATTTTGCATTGATTAACCCATGCAAGAATCATCACATGAATACTAAAATCATTAGTTCAAAGGTTGCTGGTAAACGAGAATATTCACATAGTGCCAAAGTAACACCGTGGAGATTACTAATAAAGTACAAAACCAATAATGAACACTTAAGTGGAAAACTCTGGCAGTCACCTCTTTAATCAAGCAATCCTACTTGGCTTCACTAACAGTGGAAGGCTATTAGAGAAGTGGGCTTCACTCAGAATTGGAATTGATGTGCCCCCTGATGCGATGCAAATATAAAGTCCCTAATACCACCAATGAGGTATGCTTGCCAAAAAATATTGAACCTGTGTCTAATCAAGCCACTCAATCTAAATTTACAGGAAATATGAGGGGAAAAAAGTCAAGTTAAAGCATAACATGAGGAAACTATCAGATTCCGAATGTGGGATATTTTTACAAAACAACTGCCTGGACTCTTCCAAAAGTAAATTTCTTTGGGGGATGGGGGGTGGGGAGGGCAGAGGCAGGAAGGTACACAGCAACTTCACCAGCTTAAAAATGAGTCGAGATAAGATAATCAACTATAACGCACAAACCTGGATTTGACTATGATTTTAAAAATAGTTATGAAAACGATGGCACAATAAAAGATATCTGAATGTAGACTGAACATTAGGTGAAATTCTGGAATTACTGATTCTCTTAGGTGGTATTATGATTATGTCAAAGACTGTCTTTAAGAGAAGTATGCTCAAGTATTTATAAGTGAAGTGTCATGGTGGTACCCACAATAACTTTCAACAACACACACACACAAAATCTTAACTGTTGAATATAAGTGCTCATTCTTTCAACATTTCTGTATGTATGAACATTTTCATAATAAACATTAAGCTTATTTTTGAAATACAAAATAAAATTCTGTTCCTGAAGACAAAACTTGTTCAAAAAGTTAATGAACCACAAGTTTAGAATCACTGGTCTAGTTGATTTACCTTTTTACTTTCCAGAGTGTTAACTCAAAGTGATGGGATAACCCAAAACTGCAAGAGGCAAACTGTCAGGTCCTATGCATAACAGTTCAGTATACAGAATACAAGTTTGAGATTAAGACACACAGACTGAAATGAAGGAGCTATCAAGAATTCAAATCACCAATTCAAGTATCCCTCAGAGAGAGCGGGAGAGAGAGCTGTGAATAATGAAATCTAATTCTCAGTTTTCTTTTCCAGATTCACATAATTAAGTAAATCAGGTGAAGCGGGCCCACATTTTCGCATCCCTGCAGTCGACTCCAGAGCTGGATTCATTCAGGCTGCCAACAGCTGCAGCTCAGAGAAGAGCCATCCAACTTCCTGCACCTGCTGCCCTTCTTGCCTCAGGAGTATGAGGATTAGTAGCCTGGCAACTGCCTCTCAGTGTCACCTCAAATTTTACCCAAATCTCACAAGTCTGTGGTTTTCCTCAAGAACAAGTGATCTGCACCTCTTTGCTTTCGAGAGAAGCCGAGTGGAGGTAAAAAGCGAGGCGGGATCCTGCTCCCTCAGAAGAACCCTTTCCAGCCCCTCCTGCTGGAGCCGGAACTAGAAGCATCAGTTGAAAATGCCTCACTCAGCCCACTGCCGGCCGCGTCCAGCTCGGCCAAGGCCTGCAACTGCACGGGAAGAGCCCGAGGCCCTGTTTGGAGCGTCGGCAAGGGCAAGCTCTTCAGGCGGCCATCTGGACCTGGTCCTCTGTCCCTCATCAACACTTACTCTGGTTGTGCCCCAAGCTAGAGCGGAGGTCACTGCTCGAAAACAGCACACAAGAGACATGACTAGGAGGCCAATAAGGTCAACTGGTTTTGTATTATTTTTGAAGACTCACCATCTGGTTTTCATTTTACCTGAATACACGCATTAACAACACATAAGGGAGTCTGGACAATACTTCTATCATGCATTTATCCAACATGATTTTCCAGACAAGAAAATACCTTTAGTATAACAACTCAACAAAAGCACCTATAACATGTATCGGTATCTATTTTATAGCTATACTCACAGAAAGGAAAGACAGCAAAGCACCAACAATAGCTATTGTAACATGATGGGAGCATAAAGATTTAACCTTTTCATTATATTTTCCTGCATTTTACACTTTTTTAATAGTGATCATGCATTGCACACTTAAAATCAGAGCCAGACTTTGATGAAGGAGGTCTCTACAGAGGAGACAAACCTCATCTAGATCCACTAGAGATGTGAGTGTGAGTATCCTGGCTGGCCACAACAGCTGTCAGGGGAAGTGACACTGGCTGAACGGCACTACGAGGATGAGCTCTCAGTCCGCGAAATTCCAAAAGACTACCTTTAAAATGGTACCTGCAAGTTTGCCAGAAAACAAGTCAGCAAGTGTGTTAATAAATATGCTAAGACCATATGCTCTGGCAACACCACTTCCCAACACAGCACTGGCAAGATGCAGAGCACTGGAAAAAAGACTTTGGTAGGAAGGTGTTACTAATCATTCCATTCACAGAGAAAACACTTCATAAATAATTCAACTATTATATTGAAATTACAATAAGCAAAAATTTACTGCTCCTTAAAATAGTTTAAAAATACTTAACTAGAAAGCATCCAGTTTCCCACTGACTTGTACACCAAGATAGGATAACTATAGTACAACAGAACAGTCTATCACAGTATGCTCATGAGAATCTCTTGGCCGTTCAAAACTAAGAAACAGCATTTTTTTCATTTTTAAAGTCTCATTATCCTCTCTGACAGAGAAAAGAGAGCAGTCACCTCATAAACTATCACATCTTCAAATATTTATGTAAGGTTCCATCAGTGGTTCTGTGGTACAGAGACGACGTTTTCTAATTCTTACTAACCAATACCCACACTGGAGATGACCATGTTGTCAGGGACCAGCAGAGAGCAGGGCAGAGGAGGAGATCTCAGTCTCTGATAACATACTTGAGATCGATTTGTTTCAACTTTATCTTCCTCGATAGACCCCAGACTTGAGGAAATTACAGCCTGATTTAAATTTACCCTAAATCACCAAGGCTGCTAACTCTTTCTAGAATCTGCAACATAATACTGAATTCTCTTCATAATTAGGCAAGTCAGAAGCAAGCATGAGCAAAAAGTAAGAGTTCAGACAAAAATAATATAAAATAAAATGGATTTAGTTCATCGTAACCTATGACTATTTTTAAAGAAGGTAAACATGTACTCAAGCATATACATACATGCACACACAGGCACACATACACTTTTTGTCTGGGTCAAGTTCTCATACAAAGCTGCACATAAAGCTTTCCCATAGAATGCTGTACAGTAAATCCTCAGCGGCCATTTCAAGAACTATTTTTTGCTACTAAATTTTGCCAACAATCTGCTCAACATTCTAGCAGATGTTTCTGTTTTCAAACCTCTGGGAACTTGGCTGAATCTGTTTTCTTCCCTCATGTTAAAAATAAAAGAAATGGCACAAATGTGGCCTAACACCCTAGAGACGCTTTCCCCCACTCTACACCCCTCAATCTCCCTATTCATGTGACCTCCATGATCGCTTTTCGAATTTTTTTCTTTTCCATTAGAGAAGATGTTTCCAATTATGGTCCATTATGCTGCCAAGAATGACATCACTCAGATTGTGTGTTTGTGTGTGTGTGTGTGTGTGTGTTTTAAGAAAATGCTACTGCTTCTTAGTTACTCGACAATTTAAGCCAACTAGTCTGCCAGACCTGTGTCACAGGAGGGTGATTTGTTCAAGTGATCAGATTCTCCAAACAGAATAATATTCTACATTGTTGGTGAGAGGATTTTTGTCTTTTATCTAACAACTTATTTTAAAATGTGGGACCCAACCTTACCTCAGTGACATCCATAACTTTGATGGCTGCCAACTGACCCGTTTTAACATGTCGACCCTGAAAAACAGAGAAAATATCAATCAACACCAATGTTCTATACAATCATTAGAACAAAATAGTTGAAGTTTCCAACAAATCATATCCCTTCTACAATGATCTCTTATTAACCAAAAGTGATGATGAAATAGTCCTGTGGTTTCCAACAGAATATAGCTTATAATACCAGTGAGCCAAACTTAATAAACAAGACAATCAATAAAACGAGTTTTGATAAACCATCAATTCCTTAATTTAATACCATTATCTCAAAGCAACTTAAAGTTTTCTTTTACAAATAAGGTTGACTATTCTTTCCTTTTTAACTTTCCACATGAAAAAAAAGATGGAAAAAATCTAGATATTTTATTGTCAAAAATGGGTAACAGTAATTTTTTCAGTAATGTACTCCCAATATGCATTACTTAATTTCACAAGAGTTATACCAAGAGCATTCGTTGAAGCTTTCTTGCAGTCCCAGAATAAAAAGAATGTACAAAGGGGGGTATGGCTTTCTTACAGTTATAATTCTTGACTTAGAACCCAAAATTTTGTAACCCATTTCTATCACTAGTATTTCAGACACAGTATCATTCTCCTTTCGCCCAGATGAGAAGTATTGGGTTTAATTGTTGTCTGTCTTGTTCTTCTCTATCCACTTTTCGCAATGCTCAACTGGTCATTTCTCAGGCCAGTAACAAAGAACACCCAGATATCTTGAGAATGATCCACTTCAGGGACTTTATTGGATGGTCCTTCTGCAACAGATGTGAAACAGAAAGAACATCACATATTTCCCAAGAGCCTGTCTCTCTTGTGGTCTCAAGATTTAAAGAGCTGTGAATTTTAAAACCCCAAATCTCAGGAAAAGAGTTTGTGCAGGAGGAGTTCAAGTTACAACTTGGACAAAGTAACTTCATGAAAACCACACTGTATTACAACTATTAACACCCAGGAACTGTGACCCAGGCCATCAGTTTGGTGTGCCTTAGGTTCCTGTTTATATAAGTGACACAACAGTGCGCCAACTTAATAGGGTTGCTATGCACAGTAACTGATGTGCAAAGAACAGTGTGTGGCACAACCTCAGCCCTGGAACCCTGTTTCTCTAAATCGATGACAGTGTCAAGAAGCTCCTATGACCATGACTGTCAACATAATCATGATACCAAATTATGATTTTTCTTGAATCCAAGAAGAAAGGGTAGAACTTAAGAAGACACAGTACTAAGTAATCCTTTGATACACTCCATGTAAGGGATACAAAGCTCATCTCCTTGGCATCTCATCAGCCTTCAAATCTTTTATTCTCTCTGCAGTGGGTTTATTTCCAAATTACTAAAGTATATTTCTTGCTGAAAGAAACCAAGTGAGGGAAAATGTCACACATGTTGCCCTGGTTTTCCCACTTTCATGAATTACGTACGTTGTCTTGGGAATATGTTAGTAAAATGTGAGAGAGGACAGGGTCTTCTGAGTATCTGATAGGATAATGCCTAAGATCCCTACAGATCAAGAAAATCCAATCTATGAAAAAGCCTCTCCAGATGTTTAGAGTGGTGTCTTTCTTTTCTTCGTTTTTTTTCCCCCAAGCAAGTCTAAACATACATAAATCAATAAGGAGCAACCAGAAAATGTTCTGTGCTTCCCTCTGTGACTGAACTCAAGACCACAAGTGTGTATTCTGAAAACTTAGCAGTTTGAAAATGGGCATAAAAGCTGAGAATTGCTTTATAGAGAACATGAGTTTCCCTAAGGGACTATAGAACCAAGGCCTCACAACTAATCAATTATTTTTGTGACAGAGGCCAAGACCAAACAAAAGCATTCGTCTTCATTAATACATACCAGGTCTCCAAATTAGGTCCATTTTATTTTTATTTTATTTTAAAGATGTGGGGTACAATTCAGGACGAGGTATACAAGCAGTCACTGTACAGGTAAAGTGTGGGCCTCCCTTTGGTCCCTACATTGCCTGGTTTGAGATCAGGTACGCTTATTGATGTTACGTGCTTCTCCTCCCCTCCTCTGCCCCCACCACAGTATCCCACTACTGCCAATGCCTTTCTTATAGTATTATGGTAAACGATGTCCATTTTAAATTTAAATCAGGAAATCATCTAAGAATTCCGCAATCCTCCTTTCTAAGAAACAAGACAATGTACTGGAACACATGAATGGATTCAGGCAGCCATGGTCTCTCATTCCTCCTCTACCACCCCATCACTATCTCTCCTTGGGAAAGTTGCTTAACTTCCACCAGTTTTCCAAGATTGCTGGAGGATCCAATCTTCAGAAACCTTGCTCCTGTTCTAGAGGAAGGCAGGCTACAGATAAAGTGCAGAGCACGTGGGAAGCCCTGGCCATCATGCCTGGCACGCTGTGGGCTCACAGATGAGCATCTTCCTAGTTCCACCCCATCGAGGCCCATGATAATTCCCTGCCCCTTTCCCCCCATTCCAACTGCAACTACCTCAAATCTAGTCAATTTGGGCAGAGTTCTTATTTTTTTATTTTTAATTTTGAAGGTGTGGGGTACAATTCAGGGTTAGGTATACAAATGTTCATTATGCAAGTACCCTTGTTGATGAGGTGCGCCCCATCCCGGGGGGGGGGGGGGGGGGGGGGGGGGGGGGGGGGGGGGGGGGGGGGGGGGGGGGGGGGGGGGGGGGGGGGGGGGGGGGGGGGGGGGGGGGGGGGGGGGGGGGGGGGGGGGGGGG
>CAUYQG010135422.1:0-71829 GCA_963574415.1 Tarsius wallacei
CCTGCTAGGCTCCGGCGATCCTCCCGCCTCAGCCTTCCAAGTAGCTGGAACTACAGGGGTGTGCTACCACGCCCGACTAGTTTTTGATTTATTATAGAGATGAGGTCTCGCCAAGTTGCCCAGGCGTGTCTCGAACCCGCAAACTCAGGCAATTCACTCCCCTCGGCCTCCCAAAGCGCGGGATTACAGGCTGCGCCACTGAGCCCGGCCGAAAATTTGCTCTTAATAGGAGAAAAGCGGCCAGGCATGGTAGCTCATGCCTATAAGCCCCAGTACTTTGTGAGGCTGAGGTGGGAGGATTGTTTGAGGCAAGGAGTTTAAGACCAACCTGGGCAACATAGTGAGCCTCTGTCTACAAAAAAATGAAAAAACAGGGAAAACGTGCTGACAACCAAGATGCTCAAAACACACAGAATGGGATTAATACATTACTGACAACAAAACTAAGACACATTTTTTTGGATGTTCAAATTTACAGAAAATGTAAGGAAATGCATGATGTATTGTAGAGGGGTTTGGGGGGTTTTGTTTTTTAAAGGCAGGTTTCAGGAAATATAAAGAAAACTTTATGTGTTAAACGTGACATGAGAAACATCTATAAGGATACATACCTCAAGTTGTTTACACAGGGGCTGGTCATTTCTACAATGTAAGGCTGTGGGTGAGGAGGAGGTGAGTGCCTTCATTATTGTTTAAGTTTTTTATTTTATTTTTTACCAAAGAATATGCATTATTTTAGTTTTTTAAAAAATATGCACAAATATCCTTTACTTTGCCTTCCAACCAAGGCTTGTCAATCTCTGTCCAGGGTCTCCTGGGCATTCCTGACACAGCCCAGAAGAATCCAAGATGGCGCATCCTGACTGACAGAACCTGGAGATGGAACTGCCAGACTGTGACCTTCCCCCCCTCAAAACACCCACACACACAGGACAAAGCACCTGTCTGCTGCTCTCAAGTGGGAGAAGGGCCAAGGCCCAGGCCCAAGATACCCCCTCCCACCCAAGGCTGCCTCATTTCCTCTGAGATAAATCATGCAGAGGGCTGGAAAGCCCCACAAATCCCTCAAGCAAACATGCAAGTCAAACAGCACCATTTACCCCGCAAGGGCCTCTTCAAGTTTACAAGGCGTGGGAGGAACCAGGCAACAAAACTGGCCTTGTCCAGCGAGCTTGACCTTTGCCCTCAGGCCTGGTGGGGAGCAAGTCTCCTTTGCTGCTGGCCCACCACCCCGAGCGTCCAAAGCGAGGGTATCCCCCCTACACCTGGGGAAGGTGAGCGGCCCGGGCTGACGGGACTGGCTACGTTGCAGCTCAGAAGCTCTCACACCCTATGGCTTCCTCTCCAGGGGGGTCCTGAGGTGACACTGGCTGGGGGACACTAGTACAACTGAACTGACCAGGAGGAATCCCCACCCCACCCCACCCTCTGCCACCAAGGACCACAGCTATTGGAAAACAAGAGCAAGAAACGGGATGGAGGGAGAAAAACCTTCCCATGTAAGACACAGGAAAGGAAGTGGAGAAATAGAAGGCAGACAATCGCAGTCTGAATGTTTGCAAAGCTGTGCGGTCCTCAGGAAAGTCAGAGAATGGGAGGCAAGGGAACTGTGTGCCTCATCAGGGCGGGTGTTTTATGAGAAGGTGAAAACTGGAGTCTTTTTTTCTTCTGAGTTATAATTTACATGCCACACAGCTCAGGCTCTTAAAGTATACAATTCAGTGGTTTTTAGTACACTCACAAGGTCATGAATCTACAAGATTGTGCAGTCACTACCACCATCTAATTCCAGAACATTTTCATCACCCAAAAAAGAAACCCATGCCCATCAACTATCACTCCCATCCTCCCCTTCCCCTGGTCCAAGACAACCACAAATCTACTTTCTGTCTCCTTGGATTCCCCTATTCGACATATTTCTTAACTAGAATAGAATCATAATATGTGATTATATATCTTTGGTGGCTGGTCTCTTTCATCTGCTATCATGTTTTTGAAGTTCATCCACACTAGGGCATGTATCAGTACTACATTCCTTTTTATGCCAAATAATATGGATACACCATATTTTATATACCTAATTATCATTCAATGGACACTGGGGTTGTTTCCACTTTGGGGCTGGCTGCAAATAGTGCAGCTACAAACAGTCATATCTCCAAGGTTCTATGTGGACATATATTTTCAGTTCTCTTGGGTACATACGCACGAGAGGAATTGCTAGGTAATCTTGGAAGTATGTTTAACTTTTTGAGGAATCATTAGACTGTCCTTTTTTTTTTTTTTTGAGTTGGAGTCTCACTCTATTGCCCAGGCTGGAATGCAGTGGCACACTCACGGCTACCCCAGTGTCGACCTGCTGGGCTCCGGCAATCCTTCCACCTCACCTAAGCCTTCCAAGTAGCCAGAACTACAGGCGCGCCTGCTACCACGCCTGGCTAATGTTTAATTTATTGTAGAGATGAGGTCTTACCAAGTTGCCCAGGCTGGTCTCAAACCCACAGGCTCAGGCAATCCACTCACCTTGGCCTACCAAAGTGCTGGGGTTACAGGCTGAGCCACTGAGCCCAGCCTAGACTGTCTTTCACAGTGGCTGTATCGTTTATTCCCACCAGCCATGTACATATCCTCAAGGAGGCATATCTTAATTCAGACAGGACTAGAAGAATAGCAATAATGATATCAGCATTTATGAGCACAAGGTGCTGGTATCATCTGTGCAGTATCATTCGGCCTCCATGACAACCATATGGACACTAAGAAAGCCCCAACCTCACGCTTTCCAGCAAGGCTGTGGGGCTTCCTTTGGACCAAGATGGAGCCACAGACACATTTGAAATTATAGATGTCTCAAATAATCAAATCCAAACTAAACACCAAGGCAAAAGGAGCCAAGTTTAGACCAAGGTAGAAAAAACAAAAAAGTCAGCAGGCAAACGAGTAAGCAAACAAAGCAGGGTGCAGGTGAAGACGGGAAGAGGCCACCTGGCCTCAGGCCCGGCAGTCACCAATCACATTTCAGGGCAGAGAAAGGGCACTAATCCTGAGCCAGGGCTGTCCCCTCAGGCAGCCTTCTGGGCGCCTTGATTCCCACAGCACCTCCATCCTTACCTGCTTCACACACCGGATTCCTCCAAGGGAATTCTTTTGAGGTAAAAAATATTTTTACCTCTAAAAAATGGAAAACCTGCAGTCTTTGAATCTGTTTGCTCTAAGAAGCTCCAGGACAGGCGAGAGGAAGGATGCCTGCAGGGGAAACGCAGTGGGTTCCAGGCAGTCCTAAGCAGAGCCAGCACAGCACTTTCTCCTGATAATTCATCCTTAAAGATATAGCTTCATCCTCAGAGCAACACTTTTATCTATTGCTTCATTCTCAAAGCAGTGCTCCAAGAGCAACCCCCTTTCCTGAACCTTAAGAGAGGGAAAAGCAGTCGGGCTTGGTGGCTCAGCCTGTAATCCCACACTTTGGGAGGCTGAGGTGAGTGGATTGCTTGAGCCCGCGGGTTCGAAACCCGCCTGGGCAACTTGGCGAGACCTCATCTCTACAATAAATCAAAAATTAGCCAGACATGGTAGCATGCGCCTGTAGTTCCAGCTACTTGGAAGGCTGGGGTGGAAGGATCGCCGGAGCCCAGCAAGTCGAGGCTGCGGTGGCCGGGAGCAGCCACTGCACTCTAGTCTGGGTAACAGAGTGAGACTCCAACTCAAAAAAAAAAAAAGAGAGGGAAGAGCAAGGTGGACAGGACACTGTGGCTTCTCTGAGCCATGCAACAGGTGGGAGAAAGAGGAGTCTCCCTGCTGCTGGGTGTTCTGCCCACCTCCCCACCCACCCCCTGATGGATTACTGCCACCCTGGCTGCACTTACCTCCCCTTCCAGAAACCTTTTCCATGGCCAAGACTCAGTTGAGACTTACAGGTAGGTACCAACCGCTGCCCCAGCCACTAGGCCTGACCTCACACAATCAATTTCCCTAATCAGAGGGCTCACAAAAAAGACTTCTGACAATTCAGAGTATATCCACCTCAGGGTCCCTCACTGAGCCTGCCCTGGGTACCCCACATGAGACTCAAGAAACATCAGAGAAAGAAAATAAATAACGGAAGCAAGATTTTCAATAGAATACCATTTATAACAAGAACATACTGAAGACAGTGCAAGGGGTAGACAATAGGAAATGGGCTAAATCAATTATGCTGCTTTATGTAACCCAATGCTCTGCAGCAGTTAAACACTGAGGTAGAATATGTACTAAAATAGAAAGACACACATGATATACTAAGCAAAAATGTTTGCAACAAAATATATGATTTCATTTTGTGAAATAAATTATTAAGATGTAAAGAGCTCTGTCGGGTGCAGTGGCTCAAGCCTGTAATCCCAGCACTTTGGGAGGTCAATGTGAGAGGATTGTCTGAGCTCAGGGGTTCGAGACCAGCCTGGGAAACTTGACGAGACCTTGACTCCACAATAAATCAAAAAAATTAGCCAGGTGTGGTCGCGCGTGCCTGTAGTTCCAGCTACTTGGAAGGTTGAGGCAGAAGGATCACCTGAGTCAAGCAGGTTGAGACGTCGGTGGCCATGAGCGTGCCACTGCACTCCAGCCTGGGTGACTCCACCGCCTGGGTGACAGAGTGAGACTCCAATTCAAAATTTAAAAAACGTAAAGAGTTCTATATGTACAGATAAAAATCTCAAACTTTTCATTAGCAGTACATTCAGAATAGTTATTTCTGTGAAGCTAGACTAAATTAAGTTTTTGTTTTTAACATTTCTGTATTGTTTGATTTTATAATTTGTAATAAAATGCTCACTAATTTTGCAATTTAAAAAAAAAACAGTAGTATAAAAGCAAAAAGAAAAAACCCTTCCCTTCTCTCTCTGAACAATTTAGTCTTTTTTTAAAAAAATAAGGTCTCACTATATTGCCCAGACTGGTCTCAAACTCAAGCGATCCCCTGGCCTTGGCCTCCCAAAGTGCTGTGACTACAGGCATAAGTCACCATGCCTGGCTTAATTTAGCCTTTAGGCTAAATAAGCCTTCAGGCTATTAGGTGAGGTACAACAAGACAAAAGCCTACACTTAAGTGTGTGGCACCCCAGAGGGAATATTGCAGCTGGCCTGGCATGAGGAAAGGCCCTGTGGAGGTGAGGCCTGGCAAAGAGAAGGCATGGGGTGGTAGAGCCCACAGAGTATAAGGAGAGGATGGCGTGGAAAGAAGGACTGCAGAGGGGATGGAAGGTGGGTATACACAGGGAGACTGATCAAGCAAGTAAAGAGATTAAGAATAACAGGAACCAGGTTTCTCACTGTTGTTGTTAAAGGGAGTTACAAAAATAAAAAGGATGGAAACCAGAAGGAACCTGTGGTTTTGGAGTAGAATCAAAAGTGTCAATGTGGGCCGGGCGCCATGGCTCACGTCTATAACCCAGCACTTTGGGAGGCCAAGGTGAGAGGACTGCCTGAGCCCACTGGTTCGAGACCAGCCTGGGCAACTTGGCGAGACCTCATCTCTACAATAAATCAAAAAATTAGCCGGGCATGGTGGCATGCGCCTGTAGTTCCAGCTACCGGAAGGCTGAGGCAAAGGATCACCTGAGCCCAGCAGGTTGAGGCTGCGGTTGCCAAGGACATGCCACTGCACTCCTGCCTGGGTGACAGAGTGAGACTCTGACTCAAAAATAAATAAATAGAAAGTGTCAATGTGAATTCATGGTTTTCAGTGTATACACATCTGATACAGAGATAAAGATATAAATGTATGTGTGTGTACTCAGCTATTCCCTACTTGTGTCCCATTCAGAGGACTTGAAAGCAGTAATCACCCAACAGCTGTCAGCACACTAGCATAGTTAATACTAGTCTCCATTAAAAGGAATGAGAAGTCCTTGGAGCAAGGGCTGATTTCCAGGGGCGGGGGCAGGGAAATTACAAAATGAGACTGGAACATCTTGTGCCAGACAGTAAGAAAGTGCTCAAAGAATGAGGGACACGTCAAAAAGATGGAGCAAACCTGAAGGGGCTCCCACTGGCCATGATGAATTATAACCCACTGAATAAAACAGAAAACCATGAGTCCATGGAGAGGGAAAGACAGAAACTAGATAGGCAGGGCAAAAGGAAAACAAGTAACGCACAGTGGAGAAGCCACCTCAGCCAGTGATCAAAGTGAACACCATCAGTAATGGGTCAAATCTAACCAAGTCCCAATTGATAGGAAGCAATGAGAAGAACATAGCATCACTTTTTTGACTTTCCTGCCAAAAATGCATAAACTGATATCAAACAAGATGATGAGACAAATCAAGTTAAGAAGTATCCTACAAAACAACTGGCCTGTCATCTTCCAAAGCATTAAGGCCACACAGGTCAAGGAAAGCCTGAGGAACTGTTCCTAATTGAAGGAGACCAAACAAGACATGACAACTAAATGCAATGCTTTATTCTGAGCAAGATTCTTTTCCCATAAAAGCCACTGTTGAGACTGGCAAAGCTCGATGGGGTCTGATGATGAGGTGGAACTCACATACCAACATTGGTTTCCTGATGTTGATGTTTGTATTTCTGTTGAATAGGAGAATATCCTTGCTTGTAAGAAATACACATTAGCATATTTGGGGGTGATGGGGCATGAGGTTGGCCATCAAGTCTTTAATGATACACTTAAGTTTGTAATAGTTTCACAATTAGTTTTTTTAAATGAAGATAATGTTATGCTAAATTATCAGATGAGTTCACATTGTTACACACCAGCTTGGTTTTGATCAAGCCCCAACAGTTCTGCTTTCGCCCAAAAACATAAGTAATTTCTGATGAGGATGTGGTTCTCTGCTTTGTCAGCCTTATGCTGCAGGGCTTGGAGGATGCTCTGTCTCCCCTTGACAATGTCTTCCAACCCCCAAATATCCAATCACCTATAGACACAGAACATGTCACCAGCCCTTCCCATACCCCTGGGTAGCCTGAATAGTTCCAGACTGTAAGCTACAAGAGGGGAAGAGCCTGCCCAGCATCACTCACAGCAAGCCAGTGTCAATGTGGACCCAGAGCTGAACAAAGCAAAGAAACCAACTTGGAATGCAGAGAGTAGCAAGACAATGGGCCATGCACCCGCCTAGAAAAAAACAACAGTGAGAATTGCTCCAGTTCGTATCTGCCCAGGCCTTTAATATTTCCAAGCTTCTTTCCTACGTTCATCACATGATCCATACAAAGGAAATAAACTACAGACCCCCAAACCTTGGACAGGTCAAATCCCTCTGTTACACACCACAAGGTATAATGGCACCTGCTTGCAATAATCACAATGACGCATGATGTGTGGGATGAGTCGATTAACGTTCATCTCCCTCACTGGACTGCAGCTTCCAGGGGAGCAAGGGCTGAGTGTTCACAGACATCCCCGTGTCTTACACTAGGCAGACGTCCTAGAAATACTTGCTGACTGATCACACACGAATGAACAGATGGGTAGATCGGTGGGTGGATGAATAACCTTGGTCTGCCCCCACCACCCAGTCCTACCTGCTGTTGCTGGGCCCGCAGGTCGCCAATCTCCTTCTGGTCCTCCTCGTGGAGCCGCTTCATGTCCTCCCACGACTGCTGCAGCAGGTTACGCTCCCGCAGCAGCTGCCCGTTCTCCCGCCTCAGCATGTCCACGTCGTCCTTTAGCTGCGTCTGGTCACTCAGGAGCCGGCTGTGGAGTGTGCTGACACGCCACCCCACACACACACAGTGAGCCCCAGCCAGCCTCTCACACCCCACCCCCACCTCAAGGCATCGCCAGTCCCTCCAGGTCCCAACACTGCCCATAAACACATGGGACAGGAGCTGACAGCAGCCAAGCCAGCAGCACTGAGAGGCAAGCCAAAGCCTGCTAATGGCCAAATTTTAGAAACATCCAAACCACTTTTTACAAAACTGACACCAAAAAGAGCACATGTATCCCCATGGAAAAGAGATAAGCCCCTACCTGGTATAGACTTGGCACCTCCAAGTATTGAGGGCTGGGCAAATGTCTGCAGGTGGGCAGGCAAGTACCCTCAGCGGGGCACCAGGAAACCAAAGGAAAGTATGCCCTATCGGCCTATCCCACAAGAGCAAGCTGCAGTACAGCTCCTGGACAGAGACTCAGAGGCCCAGAGACCTGCCTGACCTCCTGCCTCACTTTCCTGCTGACCAGGCTTCTGCAGCAAGATGATGTGAAGGGTTAAGAGACTTGTCTTACACTGAGGAAAACTGAGGCCCAGAGGCACAAATGTACCGGCTGAAGGCAGACTGCTGGCTGAGTGGCGGAGGCAGGACTAGAACCAGAATCCCTGGCTCAAGTCCAGAGAAAAGAAGAGGAAAGACAGCCATTTTGTGGGTGTTAGGAGCCCTTCCTGAGCAGGTTGCACTCACTGGTAGAAGTCAGTCTCCTTGGCCACCTCTTCGCACCTCTTCAAGGCGTTGGTGTGCTGGTTCTGCAGGCTCTGCAGGTCCGACATGGCCCGCACACACTGTATCTTCAGCCTCTCATAGTCGGGATTCAGTCTGTGGTAGGGCCTGGCCAGAGAGCAAACGGCCCCATGAACACAGGCCCCAGAATTTCCATGCCCTGGATTACCCTAGCCCAGTGGTTCCCAAATACTGGTCTCCTATGCACCACAGCCACTGGGCGCTTGTGTTCCAGTAAGACTTCATTTATTTTTTTATTTTTAATTTTATTTTTGAGTTGGAGTCTCACTCTGTCACCCAGACTGGAGTGCAGTGGCACACTTCCGGCCACCGCAGCCTCGACCTGCTAGGCTCCGGCGATCCTTCCACCTCAGTCTTCCAAGTAGCTGGAACTACAAGCGCGCACTACCACACCCAGCTAATTTCTGATTTATTGTAGAGATGAGGAATTCAGATATCCCGGCCTCACCCAGACCCACAGAATCTGAATCCCCAGGATGGAAGGAGTCTTGGCTGCCTGAGCTCCCTTGCATGGGCCTGGAGAGCTGAGAAGGTGCTGCCTAGTTCTCTAAGAGCTTCCTAGAGTCTGTGCAACAGGCCTGAATCCTCCCAAAATCTGCAATGGTTTCTCCTCTCTGTAGAACAGTGATTCTCAATCTTGGGTACACAGTAAAATACCAAGACCCCGACAAATTACATCAGCATCTCTGGGGATATGACCTAGACATCAGGACTTTTTTTTGGTTTTAACTCCCCAGGGTATTCCAATATGTAGCCAAGGTTGAGAACACTGACCATGAGCAATGGTTCTTAAAGTGGAGTTTCCAGACCTGCAGCACAGTATCACCAGGGAACTTGTCAGAAATGCAAATTCTCAGGCCCAGCCCCAGACCTCCTGAATCAGATCTATACTTTAATAAGCTCTCTGGGTGACCCTGTTTTATGCTCAAGTTTGAGAATCTCTTCTCCAGGGCAGAGGTAAACAAAATTTTTTTGTAAAGGGCCCAATAGTAAATACTTCAGACTTTGCAGGTCATACAGCCTCTGTTGCAACCACTCAACTCTGTCTTGGTAGCATGAAAGCAGTCATAGACAACATGCAAACCAATGAGCGTGGCTGTGTTCCAGTAAGACTTCATTTATTTTTTTATTTTTAATTTTATTTTTGAGTTGGAGTCTCACTCTGTCGCCCAGACTGGAGTGCAGTGGCACGCTTCCGGCCACCGCAGCCTCGACCTGCTAGGCTCCGGTGATCCTTCCACCTCAGTCTTCCAAGTAGCTGGAACTACAGATGCGCGCTACCACACCCAGCTAATTTTTGATTTATTGTAGAGATGAGGTCTCGCCAAGTTGCCCGAGCAGGTCTCGAACCCGCAGGGTCAGGCAATTCACTCACCTCGGCCTCCCAAAGCACGGGATTACAGGCTGAGCCACCAAGCCCGGCCAAAGACTTCATTTATAAACCAGGAGTGGGCCACATTTGGCCCACGGGCCACAGTACACCAATTCTAATGTGCTGGCACATCCTTGTCTTCATTTGTCCTACTTTGTGCTGTCCATCTAGGGAGCATATCCTCATACAAATGACCTCAAGGATCAGGCTTTGCAGCCCAGAGGCATAGAGTGCACAGGCACAGACCCTTGAAGCTCCCAAAGGAAAGAGGTTAAATCAAGCATGGGAGTTACAGGATAAACTGTTCTGTGTCCCTCCTTCTCCAGAAAGTCCCCCTGGATCGTGTAAGGTAGATAAAGACTCTTTTTCCACCCTACCCTATGGGCCACCCTTCCCTGGTATCTACTTCAAAATCACTACAAAAGAAGCAATGATGTTCTTTAAAACAACAGAGATGCCAGGTAGAATGTACCCTGCTAAAACACATATGTGGCAAGAACAATTAATGTGTCTGCAAATCACATAAAGCTTCACTCAACTGGGGTCTTTTGGGAGACAGTGGAGAGAACACTGACACGCGGAGACACACACACACACACACACACACACACACAGAGCTAAGCCTGTCAAGGGCTTGGCAATGGGATGCCTAGTTCTATCAAAGCAGGGGCTTCACATAGCAGCAGGCAGGAGATAAACAGGGAAAGGCCCTGTCTTTAGGTTGAAAAGCAGAGACCCAGCAAGTGGTAGGGACAAGCCTGAGGCCAACCAACCAACCAGTGAGGAGGCACCAGTGTAGCACCAGGCTCCTCTAGCTGCTGCCAACACCACTTACCGAACAATCATCCACAAGGCAGGCCCCAGGCTGTTCCACCATGAGCACACACAAGAGTCCACCTTGCTCACAAGCACATTACTGTCAGGGGCTTCTCCAAATGTATGATGTGGACCACCCCATCCCTGATTTTGGAGGATGCAGAACAAGCCTGTGCCTGCCCTCTCCCCGACAAGCCTTCAGGTACTGCCTCTGGGGAGCATTTTTAGACATGTGGGAAGGGCAAGGGGACACTTAAGCAATGCAGCCTGGACCCCCAGGAGCTAAGGGTAAGTGCCTGGGGATGACAACATTGGTGGCAGGGTAGCAACCCTGCCCATAGGGCCTGGGCAGGAGGAGTTGTGCACAATTACTACCTCTTGTCAAAGGCTGTCCCATGAGTCGTGAAGGCTAGGCGCTTGCGCAGCTCATTCCTCTCCCGGGTCATCAGCCTCAGCTGGATGGAGAGGGTCTCCATCTTCTCGTTCACCTGCCTTTCAGTGAGAAGGGGTGGTGGGGATGGCGCCTTCCCGGTGGTGCCTATGGAAGGAAGTAATAAAGTGAATTTGCATTCAGACAGTACTCACAAGGCATGGGCACTGTTCTGAGCTCTTGGCTCATGTTAGCTACTTGGGACACTTCTACACAGTGGGTCCTAATAGCATCCCCCTTTCACTGAGCCACAGAGGTGGAACTGAGACCTAAGCCCAGGCAGTCTGGCTCCAGCATCTAAGTACTCAACGGCACCACTAACCAGCCCGGGCCAAGGACCCTGAGGACGCCCACTCTCTCCCCAACCTGGCTCTGACACCTCCAGGATGGGACTGTTTCAATCTTCCTCACATCCTTCCCCTGGTCTGGAAATGCCAGCTGTCAAACACCCCTGGGCATGAAACATGTGGTAAGATGGCCAACCTGAGCCCTGAGCAGAGTAGAAGATACGGCCCAAGGAGGAAGCCATGCTTGAAATCCAGTGACACTTCTAAGGCCCAGGGCTGCTGGCTCTGAAGCTGGGGCCCAAAGGCCATGTCCCTGTCCTCCCCAGGTCAGGGCTGGACACTGTACAGCTCCCTTGGTGAGTTATCCAAGCACCTGGTGGACCTGCCCAACCAGCCTGTGCAGGCTTGGAGGCGGCAGCTAGCTCACAGTTGAGGTAAGTGTAACATGACACCAGGCAGTCGGGCTGTCTCACCCTCAACAGGTCCTTAATCACCTGTTTTCCTTGTTCCCAGGACCCAAAGTGTATTGAAGGGAGCCCATGCCTCAGGCTTTTAGCAAGCAGCAGCAGCTACCACTACCACCACCTCTCACAAGGTCCAAATCCATTTCTTGGAAGAAAGCAGCCCCATCCATCTAGGAAAAAAGCACTCACTCAAGTGTCCCAGAAAAAGAGAGCAATCCACAGTGCATTTAAATTTAACACTGTCAATATGCCCACCTGCTATCTCGCCTAACTCTCAGAGATCCTCGGTGGGATCAGGCGTTCACCACAGCCACCCATTTTATAGATATAATCCAGGAGGCTGACTTACCCTAAGGGACACAGTATTTGTCTCCCCTGCAGGCCCAAAGGGCACAACACATTTTCTAACTTTCTGTGCCATTCTGACCACCCCCCGCCTTCAGCTCATCCTTGTTAGCTAACCACTCGTGCAAACCAAGTGTCCCCCAAAACAAAGCTGTGGCCATGGGACTTCATTATTGGAGAAACATCCTTTTATAAATTTAGTGTGGTCTTAGTGTACAGTGTTTATAAAATCTATAGTAGTGTAATGTCCTAGGTCTTCACATTCACTCACCACTCTCTCACTGACTCACAGAGCAACTTCTAGTCCTGCAAGCTCCATTCATGGTAAGTGCTTTAATCAGATATGCTATTTTCTATCCTTCATACTGTGTTTCTACTGTGCCTTTTTATGTTTAGATACACAAATACTTACCACTGTATTGCAACTGCCTACAGTGTTCAATACACTAACATGCTGTATAGGTTGGTAGCCTAGGAGCGACTGTACCATCTAGCCTAGGTGTAGTGGGCTCAATTATCTAGGTTTGTGTACGTACACTCTGATGTTTGCACAACAGCAAAATCACCTCATGATGCATCTCTCAAAACATATCTCCATTGTTAAGCAACACATGACTGTATTTAAAAGCTACCACTGCCATGACAACCAGGATGCCTATGCTCCAGGCTAGATCTTTGGGATCAGAATATTCTCTAGAGTTGGGGCCAGGGATCAGCATTTCCCAGGAGCATCTCTTCTCCCCACCATGGTTACTCTATAGCAGAAGCCTTCCTTCACCTTTCCCCAAAAGACCCTGGATCCTCCTACCCTCAGCAGTTTTGGAGGTCAGGCTGAGTCCCCTGATTGGCAGTAACTTACCCAACTCTCTGACAAGTAAAGATTCCTCTGACTATGCCTGCTGCCACTTCTGGACATACCTTCTACTCACCCACTAACTAATTCCAGGGGAAATGATCTATGGAGGACTGTGAGCCCGAGAGTGGGCTAAAAAGATTCAAGGAGCACCCAGAAAAGGCAATTTCAATGTTCACAGTCACAACCCACCCACACAACAGCAGCCAGCACAGTTGTTGCAGACATTAATTTAATCTTCACAATAGCCCACAGGTGGGTATTAATTTTTTTTTTAACTCCTCTTACTGTCATTCCTAAAGGGTACTAATTTTATTGTTCCCATTCTACAAGTGAGAAACTAAAGCCCAGCAAAGTCAGGCAGTCAGCCTGGATTTGGGGCACTTGTACTTCATGCCTATGCCTCACTGTCTCCCTAATGAGAGCCATCAGCAGCACGTTCTTTATGCCTGGCAATTTCTAAAATACTTTCCATGCAGTATCCCATTTAATCCTCATAAGGTACATTGCTGTTGTTCTCATTTTGCAAGTCAGGAAACAAGACTTTATCAAGGTTAAAGAGTATGTCCAGGGCACCGAGCCAGTAAATGACAACACTGGAATGTGTACCTCTAACTGATCCTAGAGCCAAAGATATTAACAAAGCTCGCAAACTTTTTGTTCTTAGGACCTCTGTATGCTC
Source organism: Tarsius wallacei (assembly GCA_963574415.1). Classification (NCBI taxonomy): domain Eukaryota; kingdom Metazoa; phylum Chordata; class Mammalia; order Primates; family Tarsiidae; genus Tarsius; species Tarsius wallacei. Next base: position 13,707 of record CAUYQG010135422.1, read on the forward strand.
TTAAAAATTACTGAGGACTCTTCATAGAGCTTTTGTTTATATGTACTGTATCTATCTAATAAAAATCTACCATATTAGAAATTAAAACCAAGAAAGTATTTTAAAATATTTATGAATTTATTTTAAAATAACCAAAATCACATTACATATTCACATAAGATTTTTTAATGAAAAAATAACTACCCTTTCCATCAAAACAAAAAATATATAGTGGGAAGAGTAGCACTGCTTTGCATTTTGTTACACTGTTAATGTCGGGTTTCATAGAGACAGCTAGAGTCTCATCTCTGCAACATCACACACCCTGGGCAGAACCTTTGGAAAACTCCACTCTACACCCTTGTGAGGATGAGAGTATAAAAGGCAGGTGACATCTAAGTATTGTTATGAAAACAGTTTGACTCACGGGTCTCTGGAAAGAACCTCAGGGACACAAGGCCACACTTTGTGAATGGCTGCTTTGTGCTATAATCAAGTTCAAGAAATATCAGAGAAACATCAAATGTCCAGTTTCAGAACTGAAAAGCACCAGGACCAGCATCCTGTCTTCAGAGAGGCAAGGAACTTTTACTCCCACATTACAAACGAGGCAAAAGAAAGATGTGTCCCTGGTTTGTGGGAGGCTAGAGAGAGAAGAGAAGGATGCAGGACAGAAGTGGGGGCCTTCGGATCCAACCCAAAGCACAACCTGTCTCAGGCTCCAGCTGTGAGGATCTAGGGGCAGCCGACCACACAGACAAAGTGAACACCGATATGTATCAAGCACTACCCAGGTGCTGGGTTCTGTCTCCATCTCATTAATACCCGCGACTCCCTAACAGGTTTGTGCCAGGATCACCCCTTGACAATCTGACATCCAGAAAGACGGCACAGCTAGGAAAATAATGACCCCTGTCACCACAAGCAGACTCAGCTCTGACACCAGAGCCAAAGCCTCAACCCCTATACAACACCGCCTCTCAATAAGGGTGGGACTCCTGTTTCCCTTCCCCTGCCCCAAAAGCTTAAGCGTTCAGGAAACATAAAAAAAGTGAGGCTAACTAGGCTTGAGAACCCATCCCATCTCATGGCAGGTTCTCTGACCTACTGGAAAGCCCTGCCTTGATGTCCCCATCCTTACACAATCAGGAAGAGGTAGAGGGCCGAGAAGGGACACAGGGGGACCTCAAGACCCATCCCAAGATGTGCTAAGCCAGGAAGCTCCAAGCTAACAGCAAGTGTTGCAGAAAATCCTCTCCATTCCATTCAACTAAAATAAAGTTTTTGTCTTTTTACTTTAGTAGTTCAGGGTTGGAAGATGTTCTGAGGATAATCTAATCCTACCACCCAGATGGTTGCCAGGATCCCCAAGACTGAACTCCACAGTGAGGGAGCTCACTACTTCCCAGCAATGCCTATTTTATCTCCCCCTAAAATTATCACCTCTACTGACTTAAAAAAAATTTGTCTCTGTATATTTCCTTCACTGATCCTAGATTTTCCCTTATGGGCCACAAGCCACAACCATAATTCCTCTTCTACACAATAGACCTGCACGTATTAGAACACAGCAAACCACCAAGTCCTTTTACCACTAACCCCTATTAGAATGGCTAAAATAAAAAAACAACACCACCAAATGCTGACAAGGATGCAGTTGGACTCTCAAAACTGGAACTCTTAAACGCTGCTGGGAATACAAAATGATGCAGCCACGTCAGAAAACAGTTCGGCTATTTCTTATGAAGTTCAACATACAATTACATACTGCCCAGCAATCCCACTCCTAGGTATTTACCCAAGAGAAATGAAAACTTCACACAAAAACCAGTACACAGCTATTTAGAGTAGCCAGTGAAGGAATAAACAATGGTGTTCCATCCATACAATGGAATACTACTCAGGAATTTTTTAAAAGGGGGGGGGTCAGGTGTGGTGGCTTAGGCTGAGGCAGGAGGATCACTTGTGCTCAGGAGTTCAAGATCAGCCTGGGCAGTATAGCAAGATATTGTCTCTACAAAAAATAAAAAAATTAGCCAGGTATGGTGACGTACACCTGTAGTCCCAGCTACTCAGGAGGCTGAGGTGGAAGGATCACCTGAGCCCAGGAAGTCAAGGCTGCAGTGAACTGTGGTCATGCTACTGTACTCCAGCCTGGGCAACAGTGTGAGACCCCAAATGAAAAAAAAAATGAACTGCTGATAACTACCAATGCACACAAGAGGATGGGTGAATACAGAATGCCTAAGCTAAGAGAAAGAAGCCAGACTCTAGCAGCTACATTCCACACGATTCCATTCACATAACACTCTGGGAAAGGCAAAGCTATAGAACAGAAAAGAGATTAGTGGTTACCAGAAACTAGGGGTAGAGAAAAGGCAATTACAAGTCCAAGAAGGGCCAAGCATGGTGGCTCCCAGCTCTTTGGCAGGAAGATCACTTGAAGCCAGGAGTTCAAGACCAGCTTGGGCAACATAGGGAGCCCCCATTTCTATAAAAAACAAAAATGAAATTAGCCAGGCATGATGGCATGTACCCAGAATCCCATCTACTCAGGAGACTGAAGTGGGAGGATTACCTGAGCCACGGAGGTCAGGGCTGCTGTGAGCCATGATTGTGCCACTGCACTCCAGCTTGGAAAACAGAGCAAGACCCTGTCTTAAAAATAAATTACTCTTTGTAAATTGTATCTCAATGAACAGAACTTTATTCTTTTCAAGTTAAGAACACCAAACTGTGGTGCCCTGAAGGGAAGCTATCATCCCAGGAATGATGCGACAGGTGAAGGAGATGAGGTCAACTCCGTCTGCTGTCACTGTGGCTATTACAGAAAACTTAAAAAAAAAAAAAAAAGAGCAAAGCAAAAAACGAACATCAAGTTGTCAAAAAAAAAAAGCCTCAAATGCCCATTCCTCGGCTCCAGCATCCTGTCCTAGTTCTTTTGGATACAAATGCAAAAGATGCCCCGCCTTCAGGCTTTCCTCTCCCAAGCCTGGAACCCACTGGAGAAAAAGGCAGATTGTCCTTTACCTTTTGGTGTCCAGGACAGGATTTAGGAGGTCAGGGATTTGGTTTGGACTAAAACGACCCAAAAACACATGCTAGAAGACGCCAGGAGACCAGGCAGAGGCCCTGGATCGTGGACAAAGAGCTGCCACCATCTGGGCCTGGGTATGAGTGAGAGGGCAGAAAGGAGTCTCCCTATCACACGAATCCTCAGCTGCTCCTTGTAGACACCCTGGTGGCCCTGGCTGCTGCACTCAGCAAACAGCTGGCAACTGGGTAGACTTCTCAACCAAAGCTCTTTGTCCTTGGCTCCATCATCCCCATTCTCCAGCTGGTCCTGGAGGTGCCTCCTCGTTCTTTCCCAGCTTTGCTTCCCTATAGTGCCAGAAGCCAAGGAGAAAACTGGTGCTGGTCAAGGCCAAAAGTGGTCAGGTAAACTAGAATGTCCAGGTAAACTTTCTGTCTACCTCCAGGCCCTGTCAGGGAGAAGTGAAGCAGTGGCAGAACACGGTCATCAGAGCACCAAGTCGTCCTCACATACAGCTCAGGATAGCAAGAGCTATCCAGGAAAGACCCAGTCTCTGCCCTGAACCAGTGTTGCTTAAAGCACCTAAGCTGCACTATAGAATTTGTTAAAAACGAAAACTTTCAGATTCCATCCACTGAATCAGAAACTCTGAGGGTAAATCCCAGCATTCTGTGTCTTAACAAGCCCTCCACGTGATTATGAATTAAGATACAATTTACAAACAGTAATTTTTTTTTTTTTTTTTGAGACGGGGGTCTCTTGTCCTGGCTGGAGTGCAGGGGCATGATCAAGACTCACTACAACCTTGACCTCCTGGGCTCAGGCAATCCTCCCACCTCAGCCTCTCAAGTATCTGGGATTACGGGCGTGCACCACCATGCCCAGCTAATTTTTTTATTTTTATTTTTTGTAGAGATGGGGTCTCCCTATGTTGTCCAAGATGGGACAGGCAGTCCCCGTATGACCAGTGCCCCCTACTACCAGGGCAGTGTGTGCTAGCAAAGAGCTCTGCCTCTTGGTGATTCTGATGCCTGGTTAAGTTTGAGAACCTCTATTCTGGACCAAAGTTGCAACTGCTAGACAGGGTGAGCTTTTTTTCCTCCTTTGTTTTACTTGACTGTCCTGCAGCCAATGTATTTAACTTTTTTCCCATTTAACCTAAGGACACACACCAGAGGTGCTTATGGCTACAGTGTTTACTCCAAGATTTTTTTTTAAAAGAAGAGAATTACTATATTTTGTATGGTAATTCACTTTTTTTAAAAAAAGTAACTCTCGTTAGGATTAGAGACTAGTTCTGTTTAAAAACAACTCTGAGAACAGTTTTTATATTTTATTTTCACATTGAAAATCAGATTTGCTTCAGCCTCAAAGAGCACATTTATGTAAAATTAAATAAACCCAGTAGCAAGTTACACTTTTTTTTTTTCTAAATGGGTAAAGTGTTAAATGAATACCCCACTGATGTCCAACTATGAAGGCCTAAGGAGGATACCCTCCTTAGTCAGGGAGTACATGACTCCAGCTCAGCTCCTTCCCCAACTTAGAATAAAACCAGGTTAGATTCCAATGCAGCAGGCCAGGTCCCAGATCTCTAGCCTAAAAAACTACTTGCTCTCGAACCCCTGACTCAGGGTCTGCTTTTCAGAAACCCAAACCAAGCCAAGCAGCAACTGCTCCCTAGCCAATTGTTTCTCAGACGCTCCTGAGTCTGGAGCAGTGTTCCTAGAAGGCTATCTCCTCTGGGAAGCTTTCTCTGATTCCCCTCATCAGAACTGCTCCTTCCTTGTGCTATTTCTGTCTGTTCTACCACACAGGACAAAATGGCCAGTCACTTCCTGACAGCATGGTAAGATTGGGACTATACCTCACCCTGATCCCTATGAACACTGAACACCTGCACCATGAGGAAGGGGTGTTCCCATGTGTCTGACAAATTGAGAGAAAAAAGGCTTTCCAAAGGGGTGTCCCAACCCAAAAGCCTGGGTCAGGAAAGAACAACCAGGGGCCATAGGACATCAGTAAGCATCCAGTCCCTGCCTCCCTGACGACTCACCCTACCATCCCCTATCAACCAGAAGCAGCACTTTCAAGGAATCTTTCCTGGGATATGAGGGAACCCCTCCAGATCTTTCTCCTGGCAACAAGCTAGGAGACCTCTCTATTTAATAAGAAATCTCCTGCTACTTCAATTTGTATGTAATTTAAGGCTCACTTTACAAATGCTGCCCAAGTATGTCTCTTCTCCTTAAACCATTCCTGGTTATCCAAGATGAGAAATAAAAGGCTGCTGAGAAATTAGGTCAGGATGAATGGGGAGGAAAAAATAATGATTGCCTGAAACGAGTATGCATTCCGGGGGTAGATCCACAGGGCAGGTCATGGGCGCACGGGTGGGGGAGGGCCTCAGAAAAGCTGCACATGCTTAGCTGATGGGAACTGCCTGAAGAGGCCTTGGCAGAAAAACACGGCAGCCTGAAAGGCTGATAGCAAAGGTGTGACAAGTTGTTAGTAGGGTCAAACTGGAGATCTGAGACAGATGCCTGCACACAATCATAGAGAAAATGCTATCTATATACCCAAGGCTCCACCTACCAGTTTTCTAGGGCTGAATATAACTTGCTACTCTTTTTCCTAACTATTTTTTGGGGGGAGGTATAAGTGGGAAAGCAGATAACATGTTTTGGGGTTTTTTGTTTGTTTGGGGGTTTTTGGGGGTTTTTTTTTGGGGGGGGTTGAGTTGAAGTCTCACTCTGTCGCCCAGACTGGAGTGCAGTGGCCGCTCCTGGCCACCGCACCGGTGATCCTTCTGCCTCAGCCTTCCAAGTAGCTGGAACTACAGGCGCGCGCTACCACGCCTGGCTAATTTTTTTTGATTTATTGTAGAGATGAGGTCTCACCAAGTTGCCCAGGCGAGTCTCGAACTCGCGGCTCAGGCAATCCACTCACCTCAGCCTCCCAAGGCATGGGATTATAGGCTGAGCCACTGAGCCCAGCTGTTTGTTTGTTTTGTAAAGTTCGAGTCTCACTCTCACCCAGGCTGGAGTGTGGTGGCACACTCACAGCTACCACAGCCTTGACCTGCTGGGCTCTGGCAACCCTTCTACCTCGGCCTTCCAAGTAGCTGGTACCATAGGTGTGTACCACCATGCCCAGTTAATTTTTTTATTTACTGTAGAGATGAGGTATCATCAAGTTGCCCAGGTTGGTCTCAAATCCCTGGGCTCAGGCAATTCTCTCGCCTCTGTCTCCCAAAATGCTGGGATTACAAGTGTGAGCCATTGCTCCCGGCACCCAGCGAGGCCATGTTTTTATTCTAAGGACTTTGCTCTTGCCTTTCCTTAGGTTAATGGAAAAAAAACAAACAAAAATGAGTAGTCCTGATCGGACCTTTACCAGCGCCCCACCCCCTCCTGACAGGACAGTGTGGACTAGCAAAGAGTTTGCCTCTCATCAGGTGAGGTGGACCAGCAGAAACACTGTGGGAGTGCTCCCAGGACCGGCCCACCAGTCATCCACCCCAAGGGACAGGAGCAAGTCCAGCACAACACTCCAGAATCCCTTGCCAGGGATTAGGTTAGGCCAAACTATCTCAAACATGAAGGGCTGTTATGCCATGGATGTTGGGCCCCACCCTCCATTTCTGAGGCAGCTAGTGTGGGGAGAAACTCAAGAACCTGCATCTGATGAGTGCCCAAGTGGTCCAGGAACCTGGCTTTGTGAACCAGTGGTTCCAGCACGGGCAACCGACTCGACTGTGGTCAGTGGTCAAAGACCAAGTCAAGGGGATTAGGAACAGGTTTTTTGCTCATAAGGAGCCCACCCTCTACCACTACTCACCACAGGTGACTACAGAGTACCTGGAATATGGTCAAGGTAACTCAGAAGCTAGATATTTGCATTTCACTCTAATTCACCTAAATAGCCATCTGTGCCTATGACTCCCATATCGAACACTGCAGTCCTAGACACTGTCAGGCGTGGATGTGATGGCTAGAACTGCTGCTACAGACAGCCACCACACAAAGGAGGGAAGAGCTGCATCCCAGCACATCCAGCCCACCTCAGCACCGCCTATGATGCAAGGCTTCCTGATTGGTTAAGCTGCTATGAGTAGGTGTTCCCTGTTGCTTGCACCCCAAGGATAATGTCAACCTTGAGCAGAAGCAAAACTCGGTATCCTGTGAACTGAAGAGGGTCTGACCACAAGAGATGCAACCAGTTCTTTTTAGCATTAATGATCTGGGCACAGTCAGTACAGGCCCAGCCTGCTTACAGGAGACTCAGAGCATTGCTCTCTGCCTGTCTGTGACTGAATGTAGGGACATTGTTGATGGTTCCGGCTCTACCGCAAGGGCTGAATGAGCTTCAGATGTGTGCAGAACCAATTGGTGGGTCATGGCCATGATGCTTCTTCCAGAGTGTGTGGGGTCTAGCTGCATAAAAAAATATCTTCCACCAGGCACAGTGGCTCATGCCTGTAATCCCAGTACTTTGGGAGGCAGAGGCGAGAGGATTGCCTGAGCCCAGGGGTTCAAGACAACAAGTCAAAAAACTAGCTGGACATAGTGGCACATGCCTGTAGTCCCATCTACCTGGGAGGCTGAGGCGGGAGGATTGCCTGAGTACAGCAGGTCAAGGGTACAGTGGCCTTGAGTGTGCCACTGCACTCCACCCTGGGTGACAGAGTGAGACTCCTACTCAAAAAAAAGAAAAGAAAAGAAAAGAAAACAGGCCAGGCGTGGTGGCTCAGGCCTATAATCCCAGCACTTTGGGAGGTAGAAGCAAGAGAAATGCCTGAGCTCATGAGTTCAAGACCAGCCCGGGCAACTTGGCGAGACCTCATCTCTACATTTAATCAAAAAATTAGCTGGGAATGGTGGCTTGCATCTGTAGTTACAGCTACTTGGAAGGCTGAGGTGGAAAGATTGCCTGAGCCTAGCAGGTCGAGGCTGCAATGGCCATGAGCGTGCCACTGCACTCCAGCCTGGACAACAGAGTGAAACTCCAACTCAAAAAAAAAAAAACCAGGCAAAGTGGGGACCAAAGGGAGATCCAAAGTTTACCTGTAAAATGACCACCCATCTACCTAATCCTGAATTGTACCCCACATCTTTAAAATAAATTAATTAAAAATAAAAATAAATATAAATATAAAATAAAAAAATCTTCCTACTCACGCTGGAAATCTCACCATTAGCAATAACCTCTGTGGGTTAAGCAATACCTCTCTCTGGAATCCTTTTTCAGAATGCACATGCTCCTAGAAAACCCCTTGAAATGTCAATGTGAATGAGTTTGCTTGTATCTGTCAGATCATGAGAAGGGTGAGCCTGACAGCCCGGCTCCATGTGCTTTCTGGAGGGCCAGCCCCATGTTCAAAATTCCAACAATCCAAGGTCTCGAAGTGTGGCTACGGTGGTCAGCAGTCATGGCGGCCCCCAAAGTTCTCGACAAATTTTTATCAGGGCAAATGATGTGAGGTTTGGTATATCAGTGGGGGAAGACAAATACGGAAACAGATACTATATAGACCCAAGCAATTGTTTGACTGTCACGGATGGGTTATAGATACTACTGAGATGAATGGCAAAACACATTCTGGGAAGTGGATGGAAGCATGATGCCTCCTGAATGGCATCATCGGGGTCACTGTATGACTGATGATCCTCTGCCAACAAAGCCACCTACTGCTCGAAAATCCACTTGGCCAAACCACAAATGCAACATGAGTGGTATCCCAGAACAGTTTCTATCTTGTTCCACCACTAGAAAAAAGAGTCAGAAGTGGGTCCCACCTAAAACACATGTGGGCCCCATACCTCCCATACGTAGTGCTTAGGTTCAATGGTGGTGGTAGGGGGGATGGTGGGAGGGAATGGTTAAATAAGTGATACAATAAGGGAGGTCAGTGTGAAGAGAGAGGAAGACAGATACCAGTGGGGAGTTCCATCTTAGTTTTCTAGCGCCTGCTGTAACAAAGTACCACAGACATAGTCAAGTAATGACCATTAAAAACACTTTAAACATGCAAAATGTGGGGCTTTTCATGTAACTGCACTTTTTACTGCTTACCATTAACTAACTTGATTAAAACTTACTTAAAAAAACAAATCCAGTCATTCCATTGATGTGTCTCACAGCACCAAAAGCAGACAGAACAAAGTAATACAAGACTGTCAGGAGCTCTGACCTACAGCCCCAGGAGAGTCCTCCCTGAACCCTAGACAGGGTGAGCGTTCTGAGTTGAATTGTATTGTTATAGATTGAATTACAGCCCCCGCAAAAGATGCTAAAATCCCAATTCAGTAAATGTGAGTGTGATCCTATTTGAAAATAAGGTCTTTATGGATGAGCAAGTTAAGATGAGTTCATACTACAGAAAGGTGGGCCCTAAAACCAAATGACTAGGGTCCTTACTAAAGGGGGAAATATGGAGACAGACACACGCAAAGAGAGAACAGCATGTGAACAGGAAGGTAGAGATCAGTGTGATGCATCTACAAGCCAAGGAGCAACAAAGTTTGCCAGCAGCCATCAGACACTAGGAGAGAGGTCTGGAACAGATCCTTCCCAGCGCCTTCAGCAGGCATGGCTTTGATGACACTTTGATCTTGGACTTCTGTCCTCCAGAACTGTGACACAATAAATCTCTTGTGTGTAAGCCACCTAGTCCGTGACCCTTCATTACAGCAGCACTAGAAAACCAAGATGGAATCCCCCACTGGTACCTGTCTTTCTGTCTCTTCACGCTGACCTCCCTTATTAGAATGATTTATGTAACTGTATCCCCCATAGACACTAAGTTCTACAAGTATGAGGCCCACATCTTCTTGATTCACCACTACATCTCAAGCCTATCTCTGGCACACTGGAGGTGTTCAAGAAGTCAACTGACATATGAAAGGTCTGTCTTTGGCTAGTTCTAGACTCTCAGGCACAAAACTTCCCCTCCCAAAATGTCTTTCCTCATCTCTCTATGGGAGTAAAACAAAATAATTGGAGGAGATGACCTCTGCGAACCCTCCCTGCTCAAAAACTCCAGGGCTCAACGCTGATGCTGTATCCATTCATCATGGTCAGATCGAGACATCACAAACCACACCAGAAGTGTTAAACAGAGGGGAGTTAACACAGGGAATGACTCACAGATGTGTGGGAAAGCTGGGAGGCTATTACAATTTCCTGCGGGTCTCCAGTGAACTGAGAGCAGGATGGCCTCACTTTATGGGCTTCTGAAATCCATGTTCAGTGAAATGCATCCAATTCAGTATGGACTGGTAATCCCCAAAGCGGGCAGTTGCATGGGTAGGGCCCACTGAGGACTACAACAAGGCCTTTGGAGCAAGGCTGGGGGGAAAGGGACAACAGGCTCACTGACAAAGCCCTACGCCCTGACAACACGCAGAATTGGAAAACATGTGCCTCCCCCACACTCACCTCCCTTCTAACACCAGAGTCAGACCAGAAGATGATCCCATGAGTAATCTGACAAGGGAGGGCCACCTTCCCCTCCCATGAACCCCAGGTTGCCCTGGTTCACACCCACCAGGAGTCCTCTGGAAAGGTGGTACTCACCCACACTGCTGAGGGAGCTGCTGCTTTCTGAGTCTGAAGGCATGGTGGACAGGACGCTGTAGGTGGAGCCTGGGGACAGAAGAAGAGACTGTGTTACTAATCCCAAGGGGTCACTCGTCTATTCCCCAAGCCACTGTCAGGCCAGCTGGTCGTCAGTCAACACCAGGCCACTAGAGCCAACACTGCACCAGGGACCAGAATCCTGAATCCAAGGGCCAAGCAGAGGAAGTACACTTAGCAGGACCTGGATTGGGTACTTTGGCCAGGCCTTCCATCCCACTTTATCAACACTCTCCTGCTTGGGAGACCGATTAGCAGGCAGAGGGAAACTTGGAGTCAGTCAGCTGGCTTCTTGTTGGGACATCTGGGAAAGGCTTAGCAAGAGAGCAACATGCCCCAGGTTGAAATGGGGTATAGGGGTTTCCTACTGATTTTCATCAATATGATGCTGGCTTTCTTGCAGAGGGTGACAGCGTAAGTTAGACATCAACTGAATGAACTATTTGTTCTTTTCCTGACTGCTCTGTTCTCTGCTCTTGCATTCTAGCTATTCAAGCTCAGTCTTTAATAATTTAGTCAGTAGCTTCCCGCTTATTAAAAGTAATCCATAAACGTATGAGCAATTATACTATTACCAAAGCAAATGAGAACCACGTGCTTTTTTTTTTTTTTTTTTTGGTCCACTCTTTAATTCCTGTTTGTAGACACACACAGTGACCATGGTTTAGTTTGAATCCCCAAATTTTCAAAACCAGATGCTACCCACCCGGCATGAGGAAGCCCAATTTCTGAACCTAGCTCTGCATAGGTGTGCATAGCTGGGTCATACTGAGCGAGTCACCTCGGCTTTCTGGAACTCTGCTTCCTGGTCTGTATAAGGTTGCTTCCCATGTTCCACTTCAGTGATTACATTCTCCACTGATTAATGGAAACAGAAGGTGTGCTTTGCGTATCAAGACTACAGGCGACACAAAATTTAAAAAGAGAACAAACTGACTCAGAGGCTGACCTGGGAGTCCACAAACACAACACACAGAGATGGCCAGTCAAATAAAACTAGGGATGGCAGAACAAATCTAGCAAGCAAATGGGTGAGCCGGAGATGAGATTTTTGCAATAAGAGCTCTGGAGTTAGAAAGTTGTCAAGAACTAATGAGATCTTGGGCTCCAGAACCAGAAACATCGACACCAAATTTAAGGATTTCCTCTTCCATCTCAGCTCTCTCAAGTTGCTACCCTGTGTTCATCCTTGGAAGGGAAAGAGGAGAGATGAGGAGATGGGGGTAAGTAGGGGAGAGGGAGAGGAGGAGGGGGACCCATGGCAGCAGGGAGGCCCCCAGGGAAACACGAGAGACCGGAGAGGAAAGAGAGACTTTGCGAGGAAGGGTAAGGACCGCACATGGAGGGCAGAGAGACCGTCTTAGAATAAAGGCATGCAGGAGAGCTAGCAGGCATGCCCATCGAAAGAGAAATGAAGGGGCAGAGAAAAAAGAGAAAACAAGCAAAAAGGGACTTTAGTAATGACAAGAACTAGGACAGTGGCCAGCAATGACTGGTGGCCTCATTATCGCATTTTCTGAGCCTCTCTGAAGAACCCGAGGGTGTTGGGCAGGGATTGAAGAGCTCGACTGGGGAGTAGGTAGGTGTCTTGCCTTTCAATAAGACTGTCAGAAAGGATTAAATGTGTTCTCAATGGCCTCCAGCGGCAGAACTGGGAGCAGCGGGTGGATGGATGCTGGAGAAAGCTGCAGCTCTAAACAGGTCAGAATGGCCAGTCAGCACTGCCTGGGATGAAAAGCCTGGAACTGATGGGGGGTAAAGGAGGCCCAGCATTCAGTGGCAGAGATGCCATGAGGAAGTCTGCACATTTGAGGGGAAACGTAGCCAGAAAAGCCCGTTCAGCCCCGAAAGCCTAGGATCCCACTGAAAAAGAGGAAGCCGTATTCCACCACCTCCCATATCTCAAGTTCAAAATTTGCTGTGCATTTCAACAACTCTGCGTTTTGTCTCAAGAAAACAATGAGCATTACAAATTTTTCAACTAGTCTCTCTTCCTACCTCGGACCTGTTAAGTGCTGCTGCAAAATCCATGTAATAAAGTCAAATGTAATTCGGGTAATCCATTGATATCTTCAAAGAACAATAATTCAACACAATGTTTCTTTTCTAAATTCAACCACCACTAAAGTTTTTTTTTTCTTTATAGGGCAGGGAAGGCTAGCCGGCTGGTATGTTGGCAGATTGTTTTCAAAAGACTCCTACTCAAGAAAGCAGGCACAAATAAACTCTCCCACTCACACCTCCAGAAATCCTTGTATTCAACCCAGCCGGCTTACAGCACTGGTGGCTCGTGCTATGGGGACACCGCTGAGGGAATGCTTGCTTCTTTCTCACTGTTGGCATCAGTGACGCCCCATCTTCCAGTAAATCGCCCCTCCTCTCCAAATCGTCTCTCTCCTCCCCTGTGGCGAGTTTCCACTGTTAATTAAGCTTGGCAGGCGCCCTTCTCTCTCTCCGCCCATCTCCCTCCCTGGTTGGGGGAGGCCACCGGCCAACCAACACACTCTGTTCCTCTTCCCCGTCCCCCAAGTCTGGACTGGGCTCTGGGGCCTGACCCGGGGCGGCATGACATCTTTATGTGCATCTCCGGGCATCACCCCCACCCCCACCCCAGGGAGCTGGCAAGGCTCCTAGAAGCTGGTGGGGGGGAGCGATTAAAATTGGACAGGACCCAATTTTTACAATGTTCCCAGAGCTTCGGACGTCATTAAGGAGAAAAAAAGACCCAAAGAAGACATTGTCTCGGTCATGCTTTGTCTCTGCGGATATTGTTGTCCTAAAGGCCTCTGTGGTCAGAACTGTCAGAAAAAGGCAAAAGTAGAACTCTCCTCTAAAGTCACAGTGAGGTCCTTTCAATGCCGGTGGCTTTTGTGGGGCTGAGGGGTGGATGTCAGGAGTCACCTACCTCTGGAGTTTCACAATCAAATTCAGAGGCACACAGGAGTCCTATCTCAACTGCACATACTTCAGTGCCTCATATGGCCCCTCACTCTCTGCTATAGCCTAATCCAGGAGAGGGGGATTCCCTTGGGTTCCCCTGAAGGCACCTCCACCCCATCACCCTGAAACCTTAGGCAGCTCAAAAAGCTGTGCTGGGCCACCATGGAGGGAAAATCAATGCCGAAGAACATTCTCTCTACCTCACACTGTATAATCTACCCGGCTCCCATACATACATACTCACGCACGCACGCACATGCATGGATGCAGCAGCAGGGCACTGACCACAGACTCATGCAAGCTACCAAATGCAGCTGTACAGAGGTCCTGAGGAGACCCAGAGGAAGTTGGGTGATATGGAAATATTTCCAGAAAAGGGGAGCTGGAGGCCAGGTTTGGATGAATTCCATGCAGGCCAGAGGGGATTCTTTAATAGCACAGGAATTACCCGGGGACCTGATCAAGGTGCAGGCTCTGATTCAGCAGATGAGGGTGGGGCCTGAGACTCTTCATTTCTAATGAGCTTCCAGGGCATGTGGTCCACAGATCTAATGGGACCTAGAGACAGCAGGTGGGATGCAAACTGCAGCACCAGCAGAAGCCTGGGGAGAGGCGGAAGGAAGGCTCTGGAAGGGAGCCAGCCTGGTAACCCTCAGGGAATGGCCCGGCCAAGGGCATTGTCTGTGTCCCTTCCAAGAGCCTGGCCCCTGATTCTGTTTACTCTGTGACTCAGTGCCATGGGGTCATGGAGACCACTTCAAAAGCACTTCCAGTAAAAATCACCCAGGCAATCACGGAAGGCCCCAGCTCTCCCCATGGGGCCCGGGAGAGAAGGGAGTGTGTCCCCTAACACGCCCCTTCCATTCACCTGGAGCTTGTAAAGGCCTGGGTGACTCATGCTTCCTCCCTGTAAAATTCGCAGTGACTGAAGGAACTTGTTCCAGCCTTGAACCAGCATGCAGAGTTATCCCTGTCCTTTAGAGGGGCCCAGGAGGAAAGGCTGAGGTCAGCTTGGGGTTGTGGAGCAGCCAGCATCCCCATTCAATCACGAGGGAAGGGGGAGGGAGAAGGAAAGCTGCTGTTCCCTAAGGCCCTTGGGTCCCTGAAGACAGAGCAGCAGGTGTGGCCTGGGCCCCAGGAGGACATTCTTCTCCAGGACACCTGCTACCCTCCTCCACTGGCTCACACCTGAGGAACCACAGCCCACGTGCAGGGTGACCGAGGGTGCCTAAGCACTCCAGGGACGTGCACATGTCCTTCAGGTTCCTGACGCATGGCACTGGGCTGGGTCTGGGAGAAAGAAGGCAAGCCAGGGGCTCAGGAAGCCTGGAGGCTACTCACCTACAGGAGACTCTGGAGAAGGCCTTCTACCCTTCTCTGAGCCTTGGGGCCAAACAAGCCAGCAGGGATCACAATGTGGTCTGAGGGCAACACTCAACTCTGCCCTTTATCTGCCCTATGCCCTTAGGTAAGTCACTGAGCTCCTCTGTGCTTCTCTGTGCGCATCAGCAAAATGGGATGATAGAAGTACTTCAACCTCACAAAGCTGTTTGAGGATCAACTGAGAGTCCCTAGTCTGAAAACCTAAAATCCAACATGCTCCAAAATCTAAAATGTTTTGGGTGCCAACATGACACTACAAGTAGAAAATTCCACACCTGACCTCACGTGACAGGTCAAAGCCAAAGTGCAGGTACATAAGACACAGTTCACTCAGGGTCCCCCATAGGAAAAATAAAATTACCTTCAGGCTATGTATATAGGGTATAGGAGGGGGGACACAAAAAAACCGAAATTATCTTTTGGAGGGTGGATCCCTCATAGTACAGGCTTCTACCACTATGTAAGTGTTCTCGGAACCCATCAGCATCACTGTACCAGCTAGCACTGTCGTGAGAGACTGTACTCAGCTTCAGTGAATTTTTTTTTTTGGAGATTCTTTCAATACGTTTTCCCATTTCATGATGGGTGATTTATGAGTGCACCTACCCCCACTGGGCTGAGTGTTCAGCAGTTTTTGACCAAAAATGGCATCACTCCCATGCCCCATCCTGCCTATTCATCCAATCTCACCCTGAACAACTTTTTTTGGTTTCCCTAGATTAAAAAAGTCCTCAAAGGGAAATGTTTTATCAATGTGGGGGAGAGGTGAAACAAAAAACTGCAGAAGCACTAAAAGGCATCAAAATAGACAAGTTCAAAAATTGTTCTGAGCAGTGGAAAAAAGCATCTCGGTAAGTGGATTACATCATCAAATGGAGAGTACTTTGAAGGAGACTAAAGTTTAAACATGTGAGAATAAATACATGATTTTTTATAAATAAATTCTGGGTTCTATTGAGTCCTCCCTCATATACAAAACAAATAAATTTCACATTAAGATTTGGGTCCCATCTCCAAGATCTCTTATTATGTACAAGTAAATGTCCCAAAAGCTGAAAAAAATCCAAAAACATTTCTGGTCCCAAGCACTTTGGGTGAGAGATACTCCACCTGGATGTGAAAAGAACTTGAAACGGCACCTGACACAGCCAGCACTCTCAGTGTTGGCCGCCATTATCATGGTCAGACCACACCTGCAGAAGGCTCTTCCAACCCTGCAGTTCTTGATTCCTCAGTTACCTACACTGAAAGCTGTACTGGAGTGACAAGGCCACACACGCCACGAAGGCAAACCCCTGGACTACATAGCACTCTCTAATAATAATAATAGCAGCGAACAGGCACTGAACACTACTAGCTGCTATTAAGTGCTGGGACTGTGCTAAGCACTTCGCATGCACTGCCTCAGTTAATTTCCATAACAGCCCAGAGGTTGTCAACAGGCCCACTTCACAGAGGAAGAGACTAAGGGTTAGAAAAAGTAAGTACTCTGCTTAAGGTTGTGCTAGAGCTACTAAGGAAACAAACAGGATATAAGCCTAGGCGGTCCACCTCAGAGCTCTCTATCCTTACAAACAATACTGCTACCCACCCCCAAAGGTGGAAGAACAATCAGAAAGACTTCAAGGAGAAAGAGGCCTGGAGCTGAACCTGAAGGTTGGTGGCCTTGGATAAGCACATGAGAAGTCAGATCAGCTTGAAGGAGACAACAGGCAGAACCCATCTCTCCCTGTAAATACAAGGGAAGAAGTCCCAGAGCAGAGCTGGCTCAGCCCAAGGCCTCCCAGCCTGGATCCCCTGGAGAATGGGCTCATCTCCTCCCTGCCCTCCTCCCTCACCCTGAGCCAGCCATGGGGACTAAGTGGGAAGAAAGAGAAGGGGAGGAGCTGTGGCTTCAGGGTCCCATTCCACAACCATGCCCTGCTGGGTGCAGGGGCAGGTCCCAGAGCGTGGGCTGCCTCACTCAAGAGCCACTCAATTCTGTGAGCCACAGTGATGAGGAACTGAGCAAGTGGAAACTGCCAGGCGCTAGTCACCTCTTGCAGAGCCCCCTTTCCCTGCTCTGAGTTCCTCGGGGTACGGAGAGGGGTGCTCCTTTGGCTGCTACCAAGCCCTCTCACAGAACTCTGTTCAGGGCAGCCCCTCCTTAGGGGCTCAGCCTCTTTCCCTTCAAAAGCATGGCCCAAGGTTGCAGACACTGAAACCCAAACTCGGAGGTTGACAAGCCACAGTGTTTCAGGGAACTATGGGGTGACCATGGCCTTGGACAGAGCAACCACAGACACTGGAATATCATCAAGGAAGTCCTGCTTCATGCACCCTACATGCCTCCTTGGAATGGATAAATCCCATTCTCTCAATATGCACAAGGTGGCTGTTATCTCTGGGTTAGGCAGATTCATCTCTAGTGTGCACAGCCCACTCCAAAGTAAGTGCAGACATAATATCCCTTTTCCCCAACTGAGATAATGTTACAGTATGTCTTTGCAAAATTTCAGGACAAGCATTGTCAATGTGCTAAAAGATTGTAGTAATGATGTTTATTCCTCCTATTTCGAGTCGTTATTGGGACCACTGGTCCATCTTTAAAAAGTGAAAGGGGAAGGGTCACTGCCAGGTAAGTGGAGGGTAAACGTCAAGGGTGTGCAGTGAGATTTGTGTGGGGGTGGCAGGAAGAAAGAAGACACCTTCCGAGTGCTATGCCCCTTGCTCAGTCTGCTCCCTAGCCCTTACCACTGGAATCTAGGGATCATTTACAAAATAAGGAACTGAACTACCAGCACTCAAGAAAACTCTCAGATAACAATTTTGCCACCTGCAATTCCCCTCCCTCCCCCACCCAGAATGCTCCAAGGCAACACTATGAAAAGGGAGGGAAAACCAAACATGCAGGCCCAGAATTAACCACCCAGTGCCATTAAAGGCCCTTCTCTCACTTACTACTGGACTGGGGCAGGGTTTTTTAGGGTTGAACAGTTTTGTTTTTACTGGTACATGAAAAGGGAAAGATGGACACTCGTTGGGTTTCCAGAGATAAAAAAAGCCAGCAGTCAGAAAGCTTGCTTCCCTCCTCAGCGAAGCAAGCACTCCTGGAAGCTTTGAGACCAGCACAAAGTGTGTGTCTGACGAAAGCCACCTTCTTTGTTCTTTCTTTTAGAGCTGCCACGCTCCAGGTTGTGGGGTGTGAGAAGGAAATGAGGACGAGTGGTGTGTGGGGTGACCTGGGACCACCAACCCGGCACCAGGTGAGACCACCTCTTAGTTCTGGCATCTCCTCACCAAAAGTAAGCCTTGTTTCTGCTGTCACTCCTGGTGAAAGATGGTTCTGCACCTAAAAGGCACAGAAGGGGGCCTGAAGCAGATTCTAGAGTATTCAACTAAAATGCAATGAGGCGGGGACATGTCCATTACCAATGAATGTGGCCAAGTCTGATCAGCACCCGCAAAACAAGAAACACAGATGAGGGAGAGAAGAAGGGCCAGTCACAATGCCTCTGCCCTGCCACCCTGGCCAAGACCGGACGGGAAATCTGAGCAGCATGCACACCCAAGGGGCAGCCAAGCCTTCATTATGCTCCAGCCGGACATCCCTGGGGGAGGAGTGTACGTCTGCCCTGAAATAAACTTCTGATAAGCACCAGAAGTCACAACAGGCAGGAAACAGCTCTCTGAAAGGCACCGGGTACCACCGGCTCCCGCTTGCTCCGGCTGGCACTCCATCGGGACTCGATTTTCCACACCCCGTCACTGGTCCACATACCTTGCAGAGGGCGCTACCCTCCGCCTTCTCAGGTGGCACCAATGCAGGCTCTGGGCCGGACAGCTTGGCTCAGGCCTGCCACTCACCAGCTGTGTGACCTTGAGCAAGTAGCTGCCACTGTCTGTGTCTCATCTCATTTATAAAACAGGAAGAACAAGAGGTGATGAGAACTCAATGAGCCAAGAGTGGTGAGGCCCTCAGAATAGAGCAGGCACACAGCCAGCATCCACAGGCACTAGCTTGCGTGACTGCTCGCCTCTCAGCAGGCAAGAAGCAGCCTCCACAGTGCACACACAGACTGCAGATGACCACGAACTGGGCCTGGCAGACAGTCACCCGACCTCCACGACTTCTGGAATGTTTTACTGGTAGAAAGTTCCTTACTGAGTCCCCTATGTGCCTCCTGTTACCACCTCCCTGGGGGGCTATCACCTCCCCCTCGCCCTAGCCATGCGTGTCCCCTCTCAATCTCTGAATACAGCCCTGGGCCTCTGTTTTCTCCTTCTTTAGGGTAAGGAGGCCTCCTTCTCCCCTTCCACCTTTCTACCCGACCATGGCCGATTCTAAGCCAGCCCAAGTCTTCCTTGTGAACCTCCTGTTCTCTGATTCACACGAACAAGCAGGAGTGCCCACTGTGCTTGGCATCACACCAGACCCGCACCTAATTTCTCATCCAGTCCTCACCACCACCTACACACAGCATCAGTCACCCACTTCAAGAGAGATAGAGTCATGGTGCCCTGCAGGAGATGCCATCACTTGGTGAGCATGTCTGTCCCCAGGAAACACAGAGACCATTCATTCCTCACATACTTAGTGAATGCTGGGCTAGGAGGTACTGGGGATGCAGTAAGAGAACATGACAGACAAATCCCTGACCTCTCAGAGCTCCCATGAACAGGGGTGGGGGAGAAATAAACAAATATAAACTGTATCAGGCAGTAAGTGCTGCTGATGAAAAATACAGCTGGGTAATGATGGAGTGGAGTGCTGTGGTACAGCGGACAGGGAGGGGTCTCTTTGGGAAGGTCACATTTGAGCAGAGAGCTGAAGGAAGCATGAAATGCTGGAGAAAGACTGTTCCAGGTGGACGAACTGCAAGTGCAAAGGCCATGGGGCCAGCCCATGCAAGGAGGTCTGTGTGGTCTGGGTAAAGTGACCTGTGAGAAGATGCAGATAAGGTCAGAGAAACAGCAGGGCTGGTTCAGGCCATAGAGAGGATGCTCGGCTCTACTCCAAATGAGACAGAAAACTTCTGGAAGGTTCTGAGGAGCAGAGAGGCGTTGACTGACTTAGATTTAAGAAAAATCACTCGATGTTTCATTGACTGCTGTCCAGAGGCAGGGAAGGAAGCGTGGAAGCAGGAAAATCAGTCAGACAGCCAAGGCAATCATCTAGGGAGCAATGCTGGCAGCCTGAACCAGAGTGACAGGAGTGGGACTGGTGAGAAATGGTTGGAATAAAGGGATGTTTTGAAGGGCGCTCTGAAAGGATCTGCTGACAGACTCAACGTGGAAAAGGAAAAGAAGGAAAGTCAAAGATGACTTCCAGGTTCTTGGCCTGGAAACTGGAAGGATGAACTTGGCACTTGCTGAGATGCAGGAGGAACAGATGGGAAAGGGAGGTAGGGAATCACGGGGTCATGTTTGGCCCGTTTATGCGAGGGGCCTCAGACACCCAAGGGAGATGTCAGGTAAGCGGCTGAATGAGTCTGAAGTTTGGGAACAAGGTTGGAGCTAGAGATATCATCTGAGAATTGTTAGCATATGTTTAGTATTTAAAGCGACAAGCCTTGCTTGACAGGATCACCAAGGGAGGGAGTGTGGACAGGAAGCTCAATGGGGAGGTCCACGGAATGAACCTGAGCACTGGGGGCTGAGAGATGAGAAGAGGAATCAACCAAGATCACAGAGGAGTGAGTAGTGAAGGAGGAGGAGGGTCAACCATCCAAATGAAGAAACTGAACACAACTGCATGTGGTTGGGGTTTAGAGAGGTGGCCTGATATGCCCAGATTGCCTAATGGTGAAGGTAAGACAGACATATTAGGTTGGTGCAAACATAATTGCGGTTTTTGCATTGTTGAAATTTGCCATTTGATATTGGAATACATTCTTAGTGACTATCATTATATTATACATCATTTTAAGGCGCATGTCTCACTTTATGTTTCTTTGCTAATGACTTACTATTTGCTGTTTATTTTACATTTATTTTAGACTATGGAAATGAAAGTTGAGCAATTTTTTTATTCGAGTTCAAAATGAGTCGTAAAGCAGCGGCGACAACTTGCAACATCAACAATGCATTTGGCCCAGGAACTGCTAACGAAATTATAGTACAGTGGTGGTTCAAGAAGTTTTGCAAAGGAGACAAGCGCCTTGAACACGAGGGGCATAGTGGCTGGCCATCAGAAGTTGACAACAACCAACTGAGAGCAGTTATCGAAGCTGATCCTCTTACAACTACACGAGAAGTTGCCGAAGAACTCAACGTTGACTGTTCTGCTGCCGTGCAGCATTTAAAACAAATTGGAAAGGTTGGGAAACAAAGCTCAATAAGTGGGTGCCTCATGAGTTGACTGAAAATCAAAAAAGTCGTCATTTTGAATTGTCATCTTCTCTTATTCTACACAACAACAAACCATTTCTCAATCAGATTGTGACGTGCGATGAAAAGTGGATTTTATATAACAACACAATTCAGTGGTTAGACTGAGAAGCTCCAAAGCACTTCTCAAAGCCAAAAAAAGGTCATGGTCACCGTTTAGTGGTCTGCTGCAAGTCTGATCCACTACAGCTTTCTGAATCCCGGCGAAATCATTACACTCGAGAAGTATGCTCAGCAAATCAATGAGCTGCACTGAAAACTGCAATGCCTACAGCCGGCATTGGTCAACAGAATGGGCCCGATTCTTCTCTATGACAATGCCCAACTGCATGCTGCATAACCAAAAGTTGAACAAACTGGGCTACAAAGTTTTGCCTCACACGCCACATTCACCTGACCTCTTGCCAACCGACTACCACTTCTTCAAGCATCTCAGCAACTTTTTGCAGGGAAAACACTTCTACAATCAGCAGAATGCAGAAAATGTTTTCCAAGAGTTTGTCAAATCCCACATTTTTATGCTACAGGAATAAACACTTATTTCTCATTGACAGAAATGTGTTGATTATAATGGTTCCTATTTTGATGAATAAAAATATGTTTGAGCCTAGTTATAATAATTCAAAATTCATGGTCCAAAACAACAATTACTTTTGCACCAACCTAATACAACTCTCCTGACTTCTGATCAAACTGTACCTGCACTCCACCTACCCCCTAAACCTCCCTGGGTGTCAAGGAGACTAATGGAAATGAGTCGGAGAGTGTGATGGGAAGTCTTTAATGTACACTAGGCACCTTACATGTTACGGTTCATGTTTTTCTTGAACTTACTATTACACTCTGACTACTAATAGCAGGTAACATTTGAGTACTTATCTCAGAAAAGGCACTATATATGGATTATTTCCTTTACTCCTCCTAACATCCTTACAAAACACAGGCTATTATCAACTCATCTTCTAGATCAGGGTTCCCCAACCCCCAGGCCACGGACTTCCATGGACAGTTAGGAACTGGGCCACACAGCAGGAGGTAAGCAGCTGGTGAGCGAACAAAGTTTCATCTGTATTTATAGCCACTCCCCATCACTGGCATTACCCACTGAGCTCTGCCTCCAGTCAGACCAGCAGTGGCATTAGATTCTCATAGAAGCGTGAACCCTGTTGTGAACTGTGCATGTGAGGAATCTAGGTTGCACGCTCCTTATGAAAATCTGAGGCCTGATGATCTGAGGCGAAGCTAGTACTAGGGAGTAGCTGCAAATACAGATTAATATTAGCAGTGAGGTTTGAATGCACGTGCTCCCCACCTGTCCATGGAAAAAATTGTCTTCCACGAAACTGATCCCTGATGCCAAAAAGGTTGGGGGTTGCTGCTCTAGATAAAGAAATGCAGGCTCAGAGAAGCTAAGTAACTTGCCCAAGGCCACAAAGCTAGTGAGCAGTGGGTCCCAACTCAAAATATGATTCTTGTCCACTAACTCTCTACTTGTTTTCCAACAAGATCAGAAAAATCAAAACTCATCTGTTGCTTGTCCCACTAGACAGCAGAGAATGTGAGCAGCCATCCTCCACCCAGTGACAGTGCTTACGTGACAAGAGGCATCTACAAGTCACAACTGACAGGTCATTCACTCTGACAAGAAGGTGTGCCATCTCGTGGGCCAGCATTCAGTACTCTGGCCAAGGCCATCTTTCCCAACAGCGGAAAGAAGAAAGGGAAGCATGAGAAAGATGGGTTCCAGTTACCTCAGTGGCGCCTCAGCTGCCAGTCTCATTCTCTGGTCCTGGCATCCTCTGACCATGTCACTCCTCTGGCCAGTGACTTCTCTGATCCCCTAAGAGTAGACCAGTATAATCCACAGAACAAGCTAGAGAAATATCTCCACCCTGGGTCTTTAGAAGGCAGTAGGAAACAGAAAGGGCTAACAGGGTTTCAGGCACCTGTTTATGATTGTGATGCTTCGACTAAAATCCAAAGAACTATAAAAAGCATCCTTCCCTCATTCTCCCTCAATGCCACACCATCCCCCAAAGGCACGTTCCGTTAATCTCGGTTCAAGGTAAGCTGAGGAGTCAACTGGAGGAAATGACAGCGCAGGCTAGGACACAACACTCCAGGTTCAACAAGTCAGGGACATTCTACCCACAAAGGCCAAAGAGGGCAGCTACAAAGCAAAAATCTTGTCTTCATCAGCAACCGGGTGCTGCCTCTGCCCCTTTCTTCCTTCAGTGCCATCCACACCAGTCTTCTCATCTACCTTGTGGTGTGCCTTCAAGATGACTGATCACCAAGGCAACTCAGCCTGGGTCCCCAGGAGCAGCAGCCAGGGTGCTGAGGTCATGGAGAACCTCTTGACCACCACACCAAGACTCCTACCGTGGGGGTGGAAGGCCAAAGGGATTTTTGCACAATGGAAAGGACACAGGATTAGGAGTGGGGCAGACGTGGGCTCTCCCTGACTTGGCCATCACTTTATGAGTGACCAGACCAGAGGCAAATACTTTTTCTGAGCCTCAGTTTCCTCATTTGTACTCGGAGGCTAAAACATCTTTTATACAGTCAGTATTTCACAGGTAGGTGCATGGAGCAAATGAAATACTACATATTGAAAGTGTTTTGTAACTAGAAAGGAACTGCTTACAAATGACACACTTTTAACCTGCTCCGGAGGCCCAGGTCTCTCCCCACCCTGGACTCCACTGCCAGTCTTTCCAAATGCCTTCATTCCTCTCCTCCTTACTGTTAGCCTCTTCTCTTCCAGAAGCTCCTTCTCCTTTCTTCCACTCTCACTGAAAACACAAAACACAGGCACACATACAAAAGGAAAAGGAATAAAAAAGCAAGAATGGACCAGGCATGGTGGTTCACACCTATAATCCCAGCACTCTGGGAGGCAGAGGTGAATGGATTGCCTGAGCCCACGGGTTTGAGATCAGCCTGGGCAACTTGGGGAAACCTCAACTCTACACCAAATCAAAAAATTAGCCAGGCATGGTGGCACATGCCTATAATTCCAGCTACTTTGAAGGCTGAGGCAGAAAGATCGCCTGAGCCCAGTAGGTCAAGGCTGCAGTGGCCGTGAGCATGCCACTATACTCCAGCCTGGGTGACAAAGTAGGACTCCAACTCAAACAAAATTAAATTAAATTTAAAAAGCAAGAATATCAACTCCGTCCCCCTCCTTTAGAGTTGTCCAAAACCTTTAGAACCTTGGGGTGGTTCACACCTCCCAATTGCACACAATCCTGCACTAACTTTGCTCCTATAGGCAAAAGCCCCCAACCCCTGGGCCCTGGTACTCAGTAATACCCCGGGGTTTTGAGCACAGGAATAAACAAGCAGAGATGAGTTTCTCGTCTCCAGCAACCATGAACAGGAAAGACAGAAGGAGGGAGGGCCTGGAAGCAAAGAGAACATGAAGAATGTTCCTTCCAAAGGCGCCCTGAACAGCTGGTCATGGGGTGGGGATAGGGAAGGGCCCAAGAGCCCATGTAGGAAGGACAGGGCAAGGGGCCACGGGTAGGGAGGAGTGGAGGATGGTGCTGGGGTTTGTTGTTGGGGTATCCAGAAAGGTGACTTAGTTAACAGAGGCAGAGAACTGAAGAAGGTTAGTTGAGGGGGAGGATGAAAACACTGAGAAGCATCACGTTGAATGCGTACAAGAAAACCCCTGTGAAGATGGCTCGATGACACCAGGAAACTGGAGATGGAGCTGGGGACAAAGTTTCAAGCTAACACGGTCCACTTGGGTGTCATCCCATCAAGCATGAAGGATGAGAGTGACAAGCCCAGAGTCACTAGCTGGTAATGCGAAGCCCTTGGGTAAGAAAAAACAGGGAAGGAGGAGAAGATTGGATCTCAGACTTCCTAAATGGTGACTACACAGTAATGTTGTACCTGTGAAGATAGAAGAGAGAATGAGAATGGCTGGAAGAGACACAGAAAGACCACTCAGGGGGACAGGAGGAGCAAGAGAGTAAAGCATCCTAGAAGGCGATGGGGTGGCGTGAAGTTGGAGGAGCTGGTCAGCCACATCAATTGCCAGGGAGAACTCGGAAGACAAAGAAACACCTGTTTTGGTCATTTGGAGGTCAGAGATGCTCTGCCATGGACCCAGTTAGGTAGGCAACTGATGGGCCTTGGTTTCTCCATCTGAGAACTGAAGGGTTTGGATTAGATCAGAAAAGATAAGAGGTGCACCTTGAAAGAGCCACCATGCCTCCTGCATGGAGTACTGTGCTAGAAACCACATCTCGACTACTGGGAAAGGAGCCCCTGACAGATTAGCAACATCTACCATGGGCAAGTGGGGAAGCATGCGTCATTCCCAAAGCAGATGGTTTCTGCAGGCTGCTCTACCTCCAGAAACACTATTCGTGATGCTCGGTGCTTGGTGCTCAGCAGGCTTACTAAAATTAATTACTGATTGGAATCAACCTCTAAAATTCAATCTGTTTCTCCAACAGTCTTTAAATGACTGGGACTCAAAGAGCTTTCAGGGAAAAATAAAAGGACAACTATCTTTTTTCCACAGACACTTTTTTTGCAGCCCCGAGAAACTGAAAGTTGAAAAAGAGTTTGGGAGGAACTCTGGGAGGCTCTGCCCAAAGCAGATGATCTTCAGTCCAGCAGGATCCTCAGACATCTTATACTCCCTTCCACTCAGACAAGGCGACACCACCCAGGAGGGCTCACTCTCATTTCCACAGTACATGGAATGGAATTTGAAAACAGTGGCCTTAAGAAGTGCGTGAAAAGAGTCCATTCCCGAAACCACAGGGACCTCTTAATATGTTAAAAAAAAAGACAGCTACACACAACTCACCTGCAGAAATCCACTGAGGTATCAAATGTCCCACTCTGTCACGCCCAGAGCAGAGGTGAAGTGCTCTTAAATGAGACCTTGGGCTATAGACCCAGTGCACTAACACACTTAGATAGCCACCCCATCCTCCACTAAATAAAGAGGAAACAGCTTGAGCATCCTTCTCACTAAGATCCCAAGGCAAAGTTTCCATCACGTCCCAGTTTCCAACCTGTTATCTCAGTGAATCCAAGTGCTCACATTACTTGAGCGCATGACCAGTCTTAGACTCCAATGCTCACGTCTCTCTTTCCTTAAATGCAGAAAGAAGGGCTCTCCCCCACCTCACCCCAGGCAAAATCTGGTCACATGATGGCTTCACATTGCCCCAAGTCAACCACAGGACAGGGGAGGAGATCAGAGAAGCATTTCAAATGCACACAAGGATGTGGGTTATCTCACACATAGGCAGCCCTCAGAAGGAAAGTTGATCTTGAGTAACAAGAGAAAATATTTCACTATGTTGTGCAAGAGGAAAAAACCAAAATCCACATCTTCAACCACAGAGTACAGCAAATGAAATCAAAGTGTGTCAGCCTCCAAATTCCCTGGTCATCTGCAGGTAGCTCTGTAGGCAATGTCCTCTCCACAAACAGGAACCCCTGAGCCCACATCACTATGCTTGCTATACGATCCCTACTCCACAAGGCAAATGCTTAGTGAAGGTGAAGAGTAAGAGATCCATGTCTTCATCAGACTTCAGCCACCACAGAATTTAGAGGCGCCCTCTACCACCCAGCCCTGACATTCTACAGAAGTACAGAGGGGGCCCAACAGCGCCAAGTTATACTGCAAGGTGGTGTCAGTGCCAGGAGTTAAACACTAGCTAGCCCACAACTCTGATGGGCAGGACACATGGAAGGGATGAAGGGAGTGCCTTACAACAAAGGCAGGAGCACTGGCACCTCAGGGTAAAAAAAAATGTTACTCCCCAAAAAAATGGTACCCATAGCTAGTACCTGTACACCCTATGCAGTCTGAGGGAGCCTCAGGGAGGGACAGTCGGTCAGTGTGGCTTCTAGTCAATGGCTCTCAAGCCCAGTTGTCCATCAGAATCACCCAAGATGCCCTTTTAAAATTCCAAAAATAAAAATAAGTTTGGGGACCCCCTTCCCACTCCCAAGAATCAACATCTCTAGCGATCTGAGATTTTAAGCTGCCACTCAGTGACTCTGACAAGCAGCTCAGTTCGGGAATTCCACCAGAGTCTGCATGTACCTGGTGACCATCTGCCCTCAGAGCTCCCTGAACCCTTCCCACCCTGCCTAGGCCATTCCTAGGGTCCCTTATCACTACAGAACTGTGCAAGAATAGTAATCGTTGTTATTATGGGCTGAAGTGTATTTCCCCAAAATTCATGTCAGAGCCCCAACTCCTTCCCAATTTCTCAAAACATGATTGTGTTGGAAGACAGGGCCTTTAAAGATGTGATTAAGTTACAATGAGGCCATTAGAGAGGGCCCTAATCCAATATGACCGGTGTCCCTATAAAAAGAGGAGATTAGGACACAGACATGCACAGAGGGAGGACATTAAGACTGGGAGAAGACAGCCATCTGCAAGCCAAGGAGAGAGGCTGCAGGAGAAACCTGCCCTTCTGACACTTTGTTCTTGGACTTCCAGTCTCCTAAACTGTGATACAATACATGCCTGTTGTTTAAGCCATCCAGTCGGTGATACTTTGTATAGCAGCCCTAGCAAACTAATACCATAGCGCCCATCTACCCAGTGCTTAGCAGTGCCAGGATCTTGTGTGGCCCTTTCCTATACAGACATCACCCACAGTGGCCAACAGCCATGAAAAACCATCACATGCATACAGTATCTTATTTAAAACTTGCCTCCCCCCAGGGAGCGAAGTATTGCTCTTAGCCCCATTTTATAGACAAAAACCCTGAGACTCTCAGAGATCAAAGATCATCCAGCTAGATCATGAATGCTGAGATGCAGCCTTGTCATTCCCAGCTCTGTTCCGGAATTCTGAGCTGCCTCTAAGTCCTAAATCCCCCTGTCTATCCCTCACCCACTCAGCAGCTCAGTACTATCCTGCCTGAGACCACCATGCCTTCTTTTCCAGCCTCAAGCCCCCAGGAGACACTTAAGGGGAACACTGGTTTTCTATTATGTACGTTTTTAGAATCTTTTTCTTTCTTGTCTTTTTAAAATAAGTACTCTATTGTTTTGGTAATCAGAAAAAAATTATTATTAAGGAAAAAAAATGCTAACACAGTTAAGAGATTCAACTGAATCTTCAGCCTGTGTGCAAAGAAATAAGTGATCGAAATAAATCTATCTAGAAAGACTACTAAGAATAAAAAGGAAAAAAAAAAAAAAAAAAGCTGCCCTTGCCAATGTCCCATCAGCCAAAATGAGATAAGAGACTCATGGGGCAGAAGTAAGGCTGCTGAGGCCAGTAATCCCAGCCAGACCATCTCCAGAAAATATCTATTTTTAAAGGCACGTTCCATTTCATCACATTTCAGAAAAACAAAGAGGAGACCTCGAGGGGCAGACAAACAGGCTCCGAAGTGACATGCAGCGTGTGTGCTCACGGTGGTGGCAGCAGCCGCCACCTATAGTCAGCCAGCGATTTTCATCTCAAAAATTCACATCTCCAGCAGCAGACGGGGCTCCGACATGGAGCTGCCATCAGCATGCAGCCCAACAGAGTGCCAATTTTCATATTTCCTAGGGCCTGCTGGGCTCCCAGCTTCTTGGTTTAAATGGAAACTGTCAGACAGGATTTTGTGCAAACATGCGTTTTCCTCGGGGGCAAACATTCTGAGTCTACAACTCATTCTTTCATTTTCGGAGAGCTTTTTGTCCACAGTGACTACATCAAAGATGAGAGAGGCCAGCAGGGAGGGCTGTCAGGAGCGCCAGAGAACAGAGCAAATGCTAAGCGCAGGAAGAGCCGAATGAATGACTAGGAGGCAAAAGCAGGGGGAGCCTGTTTGCTCAGGCCCCTCATGGTCAATCTCTGAGAAACGACCTTGGCCAGCTCCCCACACACACTGCAGCTCCTGCTTGGACAGCTCAGTCTGTGTTAGCACATCTTCTTTCCTGAGACCCACAGGGTCTTGGAAAGGGAAATGGTATGAAAGAATGTGCAAAAAACCATAATGACAGAGGACAGCAGAATTCCCATATAAATCGGATTAGATAAGGAGGGGGTTAAAGGTATTGTTCTTCAGGCAGACCTTTTGGGCACAGTGTTGTTAGTTGATGCAGATTCTTCTAGAATCATTTTAAAGGGCCACCCACTTTTTCCTTCTGAGACCATTCACAGGAGACTCAAGGAAGTCTCAAAAGACGGACAGGAACATACTCAGATCCATCGCATGCACATGGAATTCTCAGACAAGGACATCCGTGAGGACCATTCCAACCCCTGTTTATAAGTAAATCCGTCTTCCTCTCATGCTTCATGCATTAAACCTAATGAAACCAAATCAACTAATATTTTCTGAGTTCCTTTGAGGTGTGTGGTTTCTTGCAATAATGTGAGATGTGTATGCGCACTTAAGGGGGGGGTGATGAAGAGGCTCCCTCAAGATAACTGAGGAAGAACTTCCAAAGTTGAAACATCCAAACCTACAGAAGTCTCAGTTCCCCCTCTGTGCTTGTATTTCAAAGGGACAAGGTAAACACCTAGCCATGAAGAAGGCCCACCATTCATAGGTAGTCTCCCAGGGCCAGGCCAAGCAGAAGAACCACTGAAGTCTCTCGACACATGTCACCAGAAAAAGAACAGTCTGCAACCCTGTGCCCCTCATCTGGGAAAATGGGGTCTGTTCTGGGACCCCCAGCTCTGAGCCAGCTGCCCTGGGTCCAGCCCAGAAACCCTGCATGTCCAGCCACCTCGCCCATGCTGATGGTACACTCTGTCCACCAGCTCACCACAAAGGCCACTTGTTTCCCATGAGTGCCCAGAACAGTAGCTGAACCAGTCGGCCCAGTCAGGGACTGTGGTCCTGTTGGATGGGTGTTGACAAGGGCTCACTGTGACCTCAGTAGATAATTAGCAAGGTGGTGTCGAGTTACTGAACTCCAGCAGGTCACCTGCCTACCTGGGAGACTGGGCAGGATGTGGTTTCTAGACCCAAGAGGGATCAGGCAGGGTCAGATATAGGCTATTTCTTCTCCATCCTTGCCTCTCTACACCAAGCATTGTGCCCCCACTGACACTGGGGGACAGGAGAAGAAAAGGGTGTCATAAGGAGAAGGTTAGAACTTCTCCCATGAGTAACATGAGCAAGTATGGGGGTAGGGGTGGTGTTTGGAAGTGTGTGGGGACATGGTGCGATGGACCTAATGATGGGGAAGGGCACTACTGGTCTCTGTGGATGGGGGTCACAGGAGGTGAGCATCCTAAAAGCATAGAAGATCCAAAAGCCAACAGCATCTGCACAGATGTCAGTTTCATGGATCCCAGCTGTTCTAACTGTACCTGAACCACTGTACTCAGCATAAAGCTAAAACGAATGCGGGAAACAGGGAAGAACCCAGAGTTACAAGGAGAAAAAATATTTTTTTAAAGCTTGGGAACGGCCAGGCTTGGAGGCTTAGCCTGTAATCCCAACACTATGGGAGGCCAAGGCGAGTGGATTGCCTGAGTCTGCAGGCTCAAGACCAGCCCGGGCAACTTGGTGAGACCTCGTCTCTACAATAAATTTAAAAAATTAGCCGAGCACGGTAGCACACGCCTGCAGTTCCGGCTACTTGGAAGGCTAAGGCAGAAGGATCGCCAGAGCCCTGCAGGTCGACGCTGGGGTGGCCCTGAGCATGCCGCTGCACTCCAGCCTGGGTGACAGAGTGAGACTCCAACTCAAAAAAAAAAAAAAAGCTGGGAGAACACAGTGTCTTCATATGCCCAAAGAGTGATGATGAGGAAAAGGGAAAAAATTTAGAGGCAGAAGGGGCCAAAAAACAATAGACAACTGCTGGGTGTCCCGGCATTTTGGGAGGCCAAAGCAGGATTGCTTGAGCTCAGGATTTCGAGACCAGCCTAGGCAACATAGTGAGACTTCATCTCTACAAAAAACTCAAAAATTAACTAGGCATGGTGGCACATGCTTATAGTTCCAACTACTCAGGAGGCTGAGGCAGGAGAATCGCTTGAACCCAGGAGTTTGAGGTGGCTGTGCCTGTGGCACTCTAGCCTGGGCAACAGAGTGAGACCCCTAACTAAATAAATAAATAATAGGCAACAGATGGAGGAATTTACCAATGAGAAAGGCAAGCAGTTTCTCAAAGAGGGATGCCCCTGTCAGTCCTGACACTGAGTTGCAGCAGGATGTCTTCAGTTGGCAAAGCTCTTGAGCACGAGACCCCATCAGATGCCAGTGTCCATCTGTCCTTCCTCCACAGCCTCTCACATTTGTCCCTTCCTCTCCATTGCCATGATGTGGCAATACTTCTCACTGCTCAACTTTCTCATCTACCCCCTAACTTTCTAGGGCATTAAAGGGTCTCTCCATGGGCTGGGCCCAGCCTGTCTGCACATGGGTCCAGCCTGTTTGCACCCTGCCCAAGGCTCCCTTCTACCAACCAGGTCTCCAGATAGGCTAAAGTGCCATTTGTTCATCATGCCCTGTCCATGCCCGTGTATTTCCAGCTCACTCTCCGATTCCATCACAACTGCCTCTAGTAACATCCTAGCCAACCCTCCGGCCCAGTTTATATAAGACCTCTACAAGGACCCTTCTCAGATCCCCGTACCTGCTCTCCTATCACCCTACCTGTGCCTCCCTATGGTTCCAGTTGATGTCTCCCAGCCCCGGCTTCACCTATGAGACTGAGGGGACCAGGGTGGCTTTACAAGCGTGTGATCTTCTATAATCTCACAAGGTCCATGCTTGGCTTTATGCTCTGCTGCTACCATAGTGAGATCCTCAATGATTTACAAGGAAGAGGTACTGAATTTTCATTTTGTGCTGGGCCCACAAATGGCATATGCGGTCCTGCTGAGGGCTTCTCACAGATGAAGCTTTGGATAAGGCTGGGGTTCGCCCACATCTCACAGCCCACAGCAGTGCTAGGGACACAGTAGGGACTCAATGACGGAGGGAAGGAGATGAGCCTCCAAGTCTCTCTGTCCTATGAGAGCAGCTGTCACCCATCCAGCTCATTCATATGCTGGTGAACTCACTTCTCTCCCCATCTCTCTCTCTCTCTCTCTCTCTCTCTCTCTCTCTCTCTCTCTCTCACACACACACACACACACACACACACACACACACACACAATTAGAGAAGAAGGCAACAATCAGCTCAGCTCATTTCCAAAAGCCACATTCCCTCCTATCCCCGCTACACATTATTCCCATAAGACACCATGATCAAGATTCTTGGATCCTACTGAAAATGTAGTAACTAAGTTCTTCATTGCAATCAAATACTTTCTCCCAGGGCAGGTGGCTATGGGCTGGTGTGCTGAAAACTCACTCTCTGAACAGCTTTAGTTCACAGGAACACTGACTTGGGAGCTGCTTGCTGGCTGTATACCCTTGACCAAGTCCCCCCAGCATGAGGCCTAGAAAGGGGAAACCCTCAGGGGTTGGGGCCATCCCCGGACTTCCCCACCCCTGCCCTTTCTTTAGGCCCAGCCCTGCCGCTTCCTGCAGGTTGGCTCAGTGGCATGAGCCCACAGAGACCACCTTGCCCTGCCCTCATAGCCCACATCTGTGGTGCCCACAAATCCCAAAGTCCAGAGAACAGACACACCCACAGGCTGGACAAGGCCTTAGGGACCAGGAATGGCAGCAGCTTCCCAGGGACACCGCAGCTAATGGAATCACACCCAATCCTGGCTCCGATGGCAGTAGCACATCTGACACGTGCCCTCAATCCCTCCCTGCCTCGTGACCCATAAGCAGCCCACTGGCACCGGCACACGGCCATAAGCCAAGCCAACTTGTGAGAAAAACACTCCCTGGCAGTGCAAAACAAATGTAGCTGGCCCATCAGAGAGTGAGGAATTGTTTGTGAAAAGGTAAATACATAGAACACAATACGTTCCTACCTCCCCATATGACTGGGGAGCACTTTCAACATAACATTTTGGTTGATGCTAAGATATGTTCTAACCTCTAAGAGAACACTGTTATCATGAAGAGTCACAGAATGTAAAAGCCTGAAGGAACCCCAAAGATCAAATAGTCCAATGCACTCATTTGACAGATGGGGAAACTGAGGTTCCAGCAGGGTCAGGCACTGCTTACCTCTGTGTTCCCAGAGCCCTAATACCCTTCCCTTAGACACTATACCTCTGCACTGATTTGCCACTGATTGTTTCCAAACTGCCTCCCACACAAGACTGAGTTCCTAGAGCCCAGGTGGTACCTTATTCATGTCCGTTGCACTAGCATCTCCCACAGGGCCAAGCAATCAGTAGGTACTCAATAAAGGACTGTTGTATTTCAAAGCAATATGTTGTACATGATAAATATATACAGTTATCTGTCCATTTGTTTTAATTAATTTTTTATTTTTAAATCGGAGTCTCACTCTGTCACCTAGGCTGGAGTGCAGTAGCACGATCATAGCTCACACAGCCTCAACCTCCTAGGCTTAGGTGATCCTTCTGCCTGTTTCCCAAGTAGCTGGGACTACAGACGTGCTCCACCACACCTGGCTTATTTTTTTTATTTTTTTGTAAGAGGAGATCTCACTATGTTTCCCGTACTGGGTTATTTTAATTTTATTTTAAAAGTAAAAGATAGTTTAATAAATGAATGACCAAGAGAGGCAGCCACACAGCCAAGGGCAAACAAAGCCGAATCTGGAGCACTGACTTCCTGCTTTCCTCTTAGACTAAACACGGCAGGTGCTGGATAACTGGGTGAAGGGACAAAAACTTGAGAACAGCAAGGACAGGGCATTGTGTGGTGCAAGGATAGGGCACTGGGTTGGGGGCCAAACCGAGTCCCAGCCCTACCTTAGACACCAGCATGCTGACCCTGTGACCACTTGAGCAGCCCCTCACGGAACCTCAGTTTCTCTCATCCTCGACTGGAAGATAAATAAGCCTCACCTTGTCTACTTGCCAGTATCACAGCCAGGAAAGAGAGAAGAAACATGAATGTGCACTGTGGACAACACACAGACCTACTTAAGTGGGACTGCTGGGATACCAAGGTATTCCCTTGGGAGCCCCCTAATCATGCCACCACATCTTCCTGATCCACCAGCTCATTTATTCCTCCATAATCCTATTAAGTAGTGAGAATACACAATGTCAGCCCCACTTTACTGATGGGAAAACAGGGTCATGAGAGGCTATCAGCAGTCTGTTCTGCAGTGCCCCTGGAACACCAGGCACTCACTCCTGCTCTAACTACCCCTGGCAGGGTGAGGGGGGCAGTGAAGAACTCCAGAAGTCCCTGCCCACTAGACAATGACACCTACCAATCTCTGCCTCACTGGAAGCAACTTGCCAAGTCCACAGCCAGTCCCTGGATGCCACAGGGAAGCATCAGCTATGGACTGTTTCATGACTGGGGGCAGAAGGACAGAAGCCCAAGGTAGCCAAAATGGCCCAAGTAAAAAGTAACCCCAAAATAACCATGCCTTATGGATTGGAAGCCACTGCAGACACCATTACCTGGTTTTCTAATTCTCCCAGGAGGAAACATGATCAACAGAGGATGGGGAGGGGGCTGCACTTTACACCTACTCCCTGGGTCTGAGCCCTTCCCAGAGCCATGCCCCCTTCCCCCAGCAGGGCCAGCTTGGGGTCTTCCCACAATTATCTTTCTCTGTCCCTCTGGTAATGAGAGCAAGTGGACAAAACTTCCATTCCTAAACCCCAGACCCCCAACCCAAAGACTCACACGGGAACTGTGGACAGAAGGCGGTGTGGCACTGCCACATCCAGGAGTACCCACTACCTGGGTCTTGGAGATGCCACACCTACTTAGAATCTGAATCTTTTGTGTGAGAGAAGCTGTGCGCGCACACACAAAAACAATGAGACACTTACAAGTGGTCAGGATCACAGAGGAGTGGACTCTGGAGCCCGACTGCCCAGCTGCGAATCCCACCTCATTCACTGAGGGGCTGTGTGACTCGGCACACATTCCGTAACCACTCTGTGCCTCCTTCAGTGCCCTACTTTCCTCACCCAAAAAACAGGGATAGGTTGGGCTCAGTGGCTCAGCCTGTAAATCCCAGCACTTTGGGAGGCCGAGGCAAGTGGATTGCCTGAGCCCACAGGTTCGAGAACAGCCAGGACAACTTGGTGAGACCTCATCTCTACAATAAATCAAAAATTAGCTGGGCATGATAGCGCATGCCTGTAGTTCCAGCTACATGGAAGCCTGAGGTGGAAGGATCGCTAGAGCCCAGCAGGCTGATGCTGGGGTGGCCGTGAGTGTGCAGTGGGTGACAGCCTGGGTGATGGAGACTCTGACTCCAAAAAAAAAAAAAAAAAAAAAAACCCAAGGATAATAAAAGTACCCATCTCCCAGGTTTCTGTGAGACTACAGCGAGATAGCACCTAGCACAATGCTTAGCTTACAGTAAAAGCTCCATTTGTCCCCAGCACAATGGTAATAGGTTTGCCTCTGGGATTTTGTGTGCTGTTCTTTTTTCTTCTTTAATAATTAAATTTTCTACATGAATGTGCATGTTTTATTGTCAGCAAAGAATAAAGCTTTTTTTTATTTTTATTTTTTTTGAGTTGAGGTAGGAAGAACAACTCAGAATTCCAGGAAATCCATTCCTCCAAACACACAAAACCAAAGCAGCACATCTTGTAGATGGGCAGGGAATTCTACTGCCCAAAGTAGCCCTGACCTTTCTGCTCCCTGACTCCCAGTGTGCCCCCTCCTTCTCCACCTCTGTCCATCTAGAAAAACTCAAATCTCGTCTCTTCCAAGAAGCCCTCCCTGCTAGTCCAGCACCTCTCTTCCTCCTGGGGAACATTCCCTGCACTCCCCTAACTGGTGCTGCCCACCCCAATGGTCTTGCACCAGTCTCTGACTGTTACAAGGGCAATATCTCTGACTTGCCAACACCCCAGCTGGGCAGTCTTAAAAGCAGGGCCGTCTTTCTTCCTCTGGACTTTCAAAGAATTCGCTCCACCCCTCTTCTTGGATCTTCAATACAACCCGAGAAGTGGACATGGGTCCCGGGAAGGGAAGTGATGAGCCAGACACACGACTCAGCTGCCCTGAACCCAAGTCCAATCAAAGCTCCACGGCCCCAGGGTGCTTCCCCATGGAGCGACATAGCTGGCCCTCACTGAGGACCCTGACCCACAGGGCAAAACTGCACTGGCTCCTGTTGCTCCTTCCTCTGCTCTCTCCCCTCCACCGCCCTTTCGCTGCTCACAAACTCTCCTTTTTCCTCCCCAGGATTTCCCTCCTCCCTGACTGTCTGCAGGGCCCCAACTGATGTCCTGAAGGTGTCCACAGCTAAGGAGGCCAAGGACCCACACACACTAAAAGGGGAAGGGGGAGGAGGATTTGAGTTTTGTAGAAGATGCTGCTGGCTTTTCTCTGTTTTATGTCAAATGACCTGTGACACTTCTGGCAATGGTACATTTGAGCCCTGGTCACTTAAGAGAATTTAGCAGGACAGTTTAAAATGTCCAGACTTGGAGGTGTCAGATTTCATAAATGGAAGACATTCAGAACACACAAGCAAATCTCAACTCAGGGATATTGGAAAAGTCTCTTGAATGTTCTGACCAAAGATTCT
Source organism: Tarsius wallacei (assembly GCA_963574415.1). NCBI lineage: Eukaryota > Metazoa > Chordata > Mammalia > Primates > Tarsiidae > Tarsius > Tarsius wallacei. The sequence continues at coordinate 50,623 of CAUYQG010135422.1, forward strand.
GTACAGGGAGGAGAGCAGAACTCCCAGCCCCTCCCAAGCTGTAAGAACTCTAAGCCTGCCTGGGGGATATCAGGAGTGTGTCTAATTGTCCATATCATAACAATGTGTTCTAACAAAGATCTGTCAACCACCAACAATCAAGATTATGCTTGATTAGCATAATAACCAAATGCAACATGATTTTTGGATTTGGGGGGTTATTGTTGAGTTGGAGTGTCACTTTGTTGCCCAGGCTGGAGTACCGTGGCACAATCATGGCTCACCACAGCCTCAGCCTCCTAGGCTCAAATGATCCTTTACTAGATTCTAAATGATCCTTTTACTAGAGACTAAATTTTTAAAAATCTATAAAAGGCATGTATAGGACAATTAGGGAGATTTGAAAAGGGCTATAGACTGGAAGATATTATTGTATCTGTACTGAATTTCTTGGGTATAATTATGATGCTATGTCACTTAGGAACATATCCTAGTTTACGCATACATTAGGGTTTAGGGGGTGAAGTGTCCCGATGTCCACAACGTTTTTCCAAATTAATCAGGAAAAGAACACTTATATGTGGGTACATATGGAGGAATGAGAAAGTAAAAAAGCAAATATGGTAGGCTGTTCAGCTCCAGTGAATCTAGATGAAGACTATACTAGTGTTTATCGTACTACCCTTTCAACTTTTCTATGGATCTGAAAATCTTCAAAACAAAATGTCAGAGAAATAAGGAGAGTACTATTAAAAATTTGTTTAAAATAAAAGAACTTGAAGAAAAATAATCCCACTGCCCAGATAATTCTTTAAAATAATTGTTGCTATTTAGCGATTGATTTAAAAATAGGTGAATAGGTGAATAATGTACTAGTGCTGTCATGTTTTAAGTACCCAGAAAGGGAAAATATTCTGAGAGACTCTTTTCTTTTAATAAACGAATGTTGAGGCAAACAGATAAAAACAACACATAAAAACTTTCTACCTTGAGTCAGTGTCTCACTCTCACTCTGTCACCCAGGATGGAGTGCAGTGGCAAGATCACAGCACACCAGAGCCTTGACCTCCAGGGCTCAGGTGATCCTTCCGCCTCCATCTCCAAGTAGTTGGGACTATAGGTATGTAGTGCCATGCCCAACTAACTTTTTATTTTTTCGGAGAGATGAGCTCTCGCTATGTTGCCCACACTGGTCTTGAATGCCAAGGCTCAAGCAATCCTCCCACCTCTACCTACCAAAGTGCTGCGATTACAGGCAAAAGCGACCGTGCCTGGTCTAGCACCATTATTAGGGGTAGAATTAAGGGGGAAGAAAAAGGATGTGATTTCCCAAATGAGGGCCTGTACAAAAACAGGAGATGTGGTGAAGAAGTTTAAAAATATTCTGTCAGCTGGGCTCGGTGGCTCAGCCTGTAAACCCGCGCTTTGGGAGGCTGAGGTGAGTGGATTGCCTGAGCCCGCAGGTTTGAGACCTGCCTGGGCAACTTGGCGAGACCTCATCTCTACAATAAATCAAAAATTAGCCAAGCATGGTAGCACGCGCCTGTAGTTCTGGCTACTTGGGAGGCTGAGGTGGAAGGATCGCCGGAGCCCAGCAGGTCGAGGCTGCGGTAGCTGGGATCGGCCACTGCACTCCAGTCTGAGCGGCAGAGTGAGACTCCAACTCAAAAAAAAAAAAAAATTCTGTCAGACCATTCTGGCCTCTGGATCACCTGATGGTGGTGGCATTTCCAGTCAGGGCCATTCTGTCATCTCTACTGCCCAGACAGCACAGCCCTCTGGACCTCCCCAGAGACCCTGGAAAATCCTGTGATTGTCCATCAGGAGCCTAGGGCCACTCAAGACTACTCAGGACCAGCACTGCTCCAGCCTCAGGGCAGCAGAGATGACGGGATGGCTACCACAAGCACTTCCTCTCAGGAGCTAGAATGGCCTCCTCCATCGGCACTGGTGACCAAGTGACAAAAGGCTCACCCCGCCGTCACACTTAGGCCAAGTGGCCCTACACTTTCCCCACCAACTCCGCGTCCCGAAAGACCCCCATTTCAATATCATCACCTCCCACCACGCTTGGATTCTGTGTTTTTCTTAGAGAAGGAGGGAGAAAAAGGAAAGCAAATCCTGAATTGCTCATTAGGATTAAAAAACCTCTCCACAGAGGAAAGTCTGGAGACAAGGTTGGGGAGACAGCAGAGACAACACCTCTGAGGATGGGCTCTCCTGGCCAAGCTCCAGGGTGTGGGGGGCAGCAGAGGGAAAGGATGGACAGGAGCAAACAAGGTAGAGGCACCAGGAGCAGCGACTGGAAGATCCCACACAGAGCAGGCTGTGGGCTTGGTTATCATAGCCAGAAAAGGCCTGCTTCTGTCCTCCTGCCAACAGAGTTATCTTTTAATCCGACCCCCGGATGACACCAGCTGGCACCAGTGCAGGAGCAGCTCCCGAGGACACACGAGTCACGCGGCTGGGCCCTGGGTCCATCCCTTCACGTCAGGGCTTGCTCTGTGCTCCTGAGGAAGCAGGCCCCTGCCCGCTCCAGGGCCTGGCTCCTGACAGGTCTGTGCACGCCTGGAAAGGCCAGGCGGGTGGTGAGGAAGTGGAGAGGGCTGGCGGGCTATGCCGGATCACCAAAAGCTAGATGCAAAAATCAGAGGAGGGAGGGCCCTCACCTGAGGTCACCCATGCCGGGATGGGGCAGCAATCCTAGGAGCGTCCTCCTACTCAGATGTGGCAAAGAGGTGTGGAGCCCCAGGACAGCTGTTATCAACTAGCCAGGGCTGGAAAAGAGTAGGTTCTGCCCCAGACCAGCTGCCCCTCCACACACTTGCATGACTCATGGCCCAGCCTGGTGTCAGGTTTCCTCTGATTCTCGCAGACTTGTGCCCCCAAGGGGTGGCTTATGAAGTTCCTGAAGTCACCCAGGATCCAGCAGCAACAGTCTCAAAGATGCGACGCGCTTACTCCTGCCCCAGCGAGGGGCTTTCACAATGCCGCTTTTGCAACATCCAGATTCCACCCTTGCCTCCAGCCCCAGCTCATAAACCAACCCCTGGAGGATTTTGAGGCGGGGAGCGGGGAATCCAGCAGGAAGTCTTGAGGTTGGCAGGGATGAGGAAAACATGTAACCTGTCTCCCTAGCAATGAAGGCACCGACTCTCGCTTGGGCAGCATTTGAAGGAGAGGTTGAAGGCTCACCATTTCCAAAGGCAGCCACCCTATCACTGACCATACTCCCTGTCGCCACATTCTTCCTGTGGGCAACTGAAATCTGCCAGCAGGAACTGGTAGCTGGAAACTCCAAGCCTAGTAAGTTGTCCCCAAAGGCTGCTTCGATTTCCCACCCAGGCCCAGTGGGCATGCCCTCGGGACTCCAACAGCCAAGAGTAAAGTCTTGACTCACTAGCTTGGGACCCTGAGCAAGTGACTTATCCTCTCTGTGCCTCAACTTTCCCATCGGTAAAATGGGGACAATAATGTTCCTTCATCTTGGAGTGGCTGGGAGGACTGGATGAGACAATCTCTGTAACCTCCCTGGCACACAGTAAGTGGTCAATAAACATTTTGCACAGCTACATACCATATGGTGGCTCTCACAGCCTGTTTCCACGGGCTCGGGCCCAGCTTGCTGGCCCTCTCCTGACACTCACCCCACTTTCTCTCGACCAGACTCACGCTTGACAAGTGTCCAACTCTGCAGGATCCCTCAGGGATAGCTGGCTCATCAGGGACAAGTTCTAAACCCTGGCCTCTTCCTCCAAAGCTTCTGTCCAGTGCTCCAGCGGGGCCATCCCAGCAGCCCAGTAGAGCTGGCTGGCGAGAAAGCGAACAGGAGACCATGAAGGGAGGATGCTTCTCACTCATCCTGGTCTTGGCCCATGTCTCTAGTCTCACCATCCTACACCCCAAAGCATCCTCCACCACACCACCAATGTTGTCTTAAAAACACACAAACTAAGCCAGGTTCAGTGGCTCAGCCTGTAATCCCGCGCTTTGGGAGGCTGAGGTGAGTGGACTGCCTGAGCCCGTGGGTTCGAGACCCGCAACTTGGCAAGACCTCATCTCTACAATAAATCAAAAATTAGCCGGGCGTGGTAGTGTGAACCTGTAGTTCTAGCTACTTGGAAGGCTGAGGTGGAAGGATCACTGGAGCCCAGCAGGTCAAGGCTGCAGTGGCCGGGAGTGGCCACTGCAGTCTAGTCTGGGCGACAGAGCGAGACTCCAACTCAAAAAAAAAAAAAAAGAAAACACACAAACACCCAAGCCTAACAGTAGACAGGTATGATCTTAGCAATTCCATGCTTTACATCCTTCCAAGTCTCCCTTCAGCCTGTTAGGATAAAGTCAGAAAGTCTCACCCCAGCAATTAAAGGAAGGAGATGAACACTTATTGGGCATCTGATTATGTGCCAAGTTCTCTGCTATACACTGTATATGTATTATATCATTTAATAGCTTCCTCTAAAGTTTATCCTATTACCTGCATCTTACAGGTGAGGAGGCTGAAGCTCTGAGACATTAGGAAACTTTCCTAAGGCTTGCAGCTCAGAAGCAGCAGAAGCAGATCTGGAGGCCAGGTCTATGAGGCCACAAAAGGCTGGGTCCATGGCACAGCCTCTACTCCCTCCCCATTCATCTTTTCCAACCTCTCCCTGACTCAGCCACTGTCCAATAACCTTAGTGCCCATGGTCACCCAGCATACCTGGCTCCTTCCTGCATCCTCAGGCTTCTTCTCTCCCTGTCTGGAATGTACCTATGCATCACCTAACAGACTTCTACTCAGCCCGCAAAGCCCAGTCCTCCATTAAGACAAAATCAATCCCTTGCCTGGATGTGTTTGCCAGGCGCCCACATTAGAGCATGACTTACCAGTCTGCAAGTCAGCTGCATTGCTGTCTGCTCCCTAATATGGATCGTTCATCTTGACTCCACTGCAGCACTATCTGTTTGCTTGAGTAAGTGAACAAATGATATCCCTTCTGACTTACAGACCAAGAGTCAGAGGGCAGTCAAAGCAGATTGGACCTTTGCAGGGACAACTGGTAAACAGCCAGTCTAGAGCAGCCTCCAAGAGGTTACACCCGGCAAAGAGTTCCCATTGGCAGGGTGTACTTGAGCAGCCCCATCTGGCATACCAGCCTAAGCATTAGGAAGTAGCACATCCGCACACTGAAGCCATGTCCTCCAAAGAAAGACTACTGCATCACATCAGAAAGGTAGCATGAGTGACTTCTGGGGGCCACACTGAGTGGAAAGACCTTGGGACTTCTTCCACGCCCTACCAACGCTGGCTGGGAAGCCCAAACCAGGCTCCTGGCACTCTCACTCGAAGGCACAGGACACAGCAACCGAGGAGCGGAAGCAGCTCTTCTTTGCTGACCTGGACAGAAAGACGCCAGGGCCCGGGGTGGGCCTGAGCCAACGGCACCCTGCTCCAACGGTGGATCAGCCCGTGGTCCCCTTGGGGAAGGACTGGAAAGACGAGTTCTCTGTCCTGACCCACTTCTCCCAGTGCACCCTTCTGGGATCTGGCCCACCCCAGCCCAAAAGTTAACCATGAGATCCTTCCCCTCTGTGACATTAGTAAGAGAAATACTCATTGACATCCTTGCATCAGCAGTCACAGACACTTACAGATGAGGAAAGTGGTGCCCAGAGCCAAGTCCCCGAACTGTGCTCCTCTCACTCACTGCCCCTGAGCCACACTGACACCATAAGTCTCCCTTTGAGGGGACAGATGTGGCCTCTCTGCATCCCCTCCTGGCCAGGCTCGGACACTGAGGAGATGCCATGCCATACCATGCGCCATTTCCCCAACACTGCTGAGTAAAAGGACCTCCTGGGGACTAGCCCCTCCTCCCCACCCCAGGTTCTGATTCAGGATACCTGGGTTGAGGGCCAGAGTCTTCATCTTTCAGAAGCTTCTGGGTGACTCTGAAGCTGATCCAAAGACTGCATCTGGAGGAACCCAAGTGTGAACTCAGAATCACCACTACAGTCTTGCAATTTGTACCAACAGCCCTAAGAAGTAAACACCCTTTGGCCCAATAGCACCACTTCCAGGAATTCACCCTGAGAAAATAAAGGAGTGCACGAAGATCTGTGGATAAGGAGATGCACTGCAGCATTATTTATACAGAAAAATGTGAAATCTCTAAATCTCAAGGGGAACTAGTAACATAAATCTTAATAGGGCAATACTGTGCACCCATCAAAAATGATCGCTTTTTTACTCTTAAAAAAAGCTTTACAGTGGTTATCTCCATTAGTAAGATTACCTGCAACTTATTATTTTCCTTTTGATTACCTGCATTTCCTAAATTCTCCACAATAAGCATGGCTAAATGTATAGGTTTGTTTTTTTTCCTTGAGATGAGGTTCACTATATCGCCCAGGTTAGTCTCGAACTCCTTGACTCAAGCAATTCTTCTGCCTCAGCCTCCTGAGTAGCTGGGATTACAAGAACAAGCCACCACAGTCAGCTTATAAAATTTTTTAAAACCAAGCAATGTTTTTTAAATTACAAATTGAGCATTCCTAATTTAAAAATATACAATGAGAAATGCTCCAAAATCCAAAAATTTTTTAGCAGACATGAGATAGTGACACCTGTGCTTTTTGATGGTTTCATGTACATGAACTTTGTTTCATGCACAAAAGCGTTAAGAATACCGCACAAAATTACCTTCAGACTATGTGCATAAGGTATATATGAAACATAATTGAATTTCATATTCAGACCTGGGTCCCAGCCTCAAGATATCTCATTATGTATAAGCAAATATTCCAAAATCTGAAAAAATCCGAAATCCAAAACACTTGTTGTCCCAAGCATTTCGGATAAGGGATAGTCAACCTGTACCAGCATCAGACCTAAAACTTGAAGCCCACTTCAGTTAGTACAGGAAGGACTGCAGATGGCATCTGTTTCAACCATGAGCCTGATAAAATGCCTTCCCTACCATTCTAACATTCTACTTGAATACACACAGAAAACAAGAGCTCACTCAATTCCCTAATGCAGAAGCTTCTGGCAATTAAACAAATTTTTCCTTAAGAATGATTGTATGTGGGAGGGGGAAAAAAAGCTGTTCCAAGCCAGACATGGTGGCATGCCCCCATTTGAGCCCAGAAGTTCAAGGCTGCAGTGTGCCATAATCACACCTGTGAATAGCCACAGCACTCTAGCCTGGGCAACACAGTGAGACCTCATCTCAAAAAGTTGCTCCTGGCCGGGCTCGGTGGCTCAGCCTGTAATCACAGCACTTTGGGAGGTCGAGGCGAGTGGATTGCCTGAGTCCACAAGTTTGAGACCAGCCCAGGCAACTTGGCAAGACCTCATCACTACAAAAAATCAAAAATTAGCCAGGCGTGATAGCGCGCACCTGTAGTTCCAGCTACTTGGAAGGCTGAGGGCAAAAGATCGTACCTACCCATCCCACTCATTTGACTCTGGGGTGGCCATGAGTATGCCACTGCACTCCAGCCTGGGCGACGGAGTAAGACTCCAACTCAAAAAAAAAAAAAAAAGTTGCTCCTGATCCTAAGCAGGATTTTACCTTCACGAAGGCAAAATCTGTCTCCCTGTCTTACATGGTCTGCATATAAGTTCACTAAACACACAGAAATGAGTGACTAAACAGTCTAGACCACCCATACTTTCCACTAGGGCTAAGATGAGAATGTCGGTTTTTGCAAGCACTGCTGACGCACATTCACCATGCCAGTTTTAAATTAAGTGTCTGTTCACCTCTTGCTTCCACAACCATCTAGATGATTATTAAAAACACCCATGTCCTTACTGTGTCAACTGTCCCATGAACTGCCGTTGCCCCTCCCTGCCAGGTAACCTTAACGGCCCCATAACAATGTGGATAATGCTTTACTGAGGTCACCACTGGGTAAACGGTCTGCCTGAGATTGCCGACTCAGCCAAGACACCCAGGTGCCACAGTGCCGAGTGTTGGGGCACAGCCGAGGCCCTTACCTCAGAGACAGCGCCAGGACAGGAGCCATGTATCTCTTTCCTCCTCCCTCTTATTTTATTATTTTCTTGTATTCCCATTTCCTTTCCCCTACCCATAGGCAACCATTCCCTTTTGTTTATCTTTGTGTGTTCTTGTAAAATGGGCATTGTTTTGTATTAGCAATTTACACAATAGCACTGTAGCCTCCATGCTCTATTTCTCACGTGTTCATTGAGCATTGTGTTCTAAGACACATCACGATGCCTGCCATGTGTATGTCTCATCAGTCACTTGGAACTGCTGCAGGGTACCGCAGGCTCGCACCTACCCATCCCACTCATTTGCTCTCCAGGGATGGATACCCAGCCCCACCTCCTCACCACCACATACAGCACTGCGGTGAACAACCTGAGCCTTCCCCTCTGGACCTGCATGAGAACCTGGGAGATTCCCATCCAGGAGAGGGGCCGCTGGGTCAGGGCTTTGCCAGAGCCCTGCCAGGGGTTCCAGGATAGCCGCACTAGCAGTGGGAGAGAATTCCCACTTCCCCACACTCACCGTCAACAGACATAATCCAGCTTTCTGGCTCCCACCGGTTAAGAGGTAGAATGGGATCGGGCTCAAGGTTGTGTTCCAGTGTGAATTCTTACCAAACCTGCCCGAACCGTGCCTGCCAGGGAACGGCAAGGAAAGCATTTGCTCGGTAAGCATCAGTGGTGTAAAATGGAAACCACTGCTCATTAGTGAGTCTCTGCCATGAGACCTCACTGCTTTGGGTTGTCGTGGACTAGAGCACAAGCATAACCCACTGGCCTACAAAATGCTGTCGATCCTACCTGCCCAGCCCGAGGTTCCCCCAGAGGATGTTGACTGTTCAGGGTGAGGATAAGCAGCAACAGCGTGGAGCTCCGCTTTTTCACTTGCGATCTGACGGTCCTACTCCTGATACTTACTACATGGGGCTCCCACTGCACACCACTCACCATGTGATCTGACAACACGTGAGGCCGTCTATACCTGGGCAACAAGTCCCAGCAAGGTCAGCTTGCTCTAAAGGTTGCTAAGCACTTACTCTCAATCTCTGTGCTTACTTCATCGGGGACCAGGAACCAGGAGTTTGCAAACCAGCATTGGTCTGTAGACCACACCCTGATGTGGGATACAGGAAGGGAAAACAGACCAACCAACCTGCCCTGGAAGTCTGCTGCCTCACTGTGACACTCACACAGCCATGGGACAGGGGCAATCACAAAAAAAAGAAATAACAGCTTATGCTTACCTAGTGCTTCCATGTGCCAGGCACTATTATCAACACGTCACAGATGCTAATTTCTTTAATACTCACAATACAAGGGTCTATCATTATTCCCATTTCACAGATGAGGTAACTGGGGCACAGAGAGGGAAAGAGACTCAGCCAAGATCACAGTAAGTGACAGATCTAGGATTTGAACCCAGTACCTTGGCTCAGGTCTAGGCTCTTAATCACTCTACTAAACTGACTCCCAAGTAACCTGGACTCCCCCAGATGCTTCCTCACTCACTTGTCAGGCCGGGTAATGACCCCTCAAGGGTTGTTGGTAAGATCAAATCAGAAAAGAAATACAAAGATAATAGACAGAGCTGGGCATGCTGACTCACACCTGTAATCCCAGCACTTTGGGAGGCTGAGGTAGGAGGATTGCTTGAGGCCAGGAGTTTGAGACCAGCCTGGGGTAATACAGCAGGACTCCATCTATACAAAAATTAAAAATTAGCTGGGTATAGTGGCCTACACCTGTAGTCCCAGCTACTCTGAATGCTGAGGTGGGAGAATCACTTGAGCCTAGGAACTTGCGGCTACACTGAGCTATCATCACAACAGTGCACTCCGGCCTGGGCAAGAGATCAAGACCACATCTCTATAATAACAATAATAATAACAACAAGAATAATAATAATAGACAAAGCATTCCATGCAATACAACTATCTACCACCTGCACAGTACACAACCACCTGTGTGCATGTGACCATGTACCTGTAATAACTACCTACCTTTCACACCAGCAATGAAAGAGAGGTAGGATCACAGATTCCATTTGAGAGATGAGGACACAGGGCCTAGAAGGCAGTGGTCCCCTCAACAACTCCTCTTCTCCCCCCACAAAGAGAAGGCCACTACATGGGAGCACGTTTCACACTCTCCAGAGGACTCATGGGCTCTGATTTCCAAGCATCCCAGCTATAATTCTCAGACTTGAAAATCAGCAGAAAGCCAGCTTTCCGATCTACCTAGCAACTCACAGAAAGCTAGTCAGATACCTCAGGGCATCCTGGGAAGGCCCAAGAGTCTACAACCCTCACTTACCACCTATGGCCATAGGGCCCTCGACACACATCACAGAACACCCTCCACCCCATGCCAACTCGGCCCATTCCTCTCCCCAGCCCCAGCTCCAGCAGTCTCACAAGAGAACCAGCCGAAGGAGGATGACTGGAAGCGGCAGCAGAGGCTGGCTAGCCTGGCCTCTTTTGCCCAGTACCTGCTGAGTGAATACCCAATCAGAAGCCCTGAATTCCTGAACAGGCCCACTAGTCACAGAGTGGATTTCCTCCCAAGTCCTGCTCTGGGCATTCCTCTTGCCAGGCCTGCCTCCCTCCTTCGGGCCCTCTGTCCAGGCCCAGCTTACCATATACTCTCTTTCCTTAGGCACCATGAGTCCAAGCGGCTTCACTGTCCTGCATGATCTCTATTGCTTGTTCAAGCTTGGTTTTCCAATGAGACAATAAATTCCTGGGGGGTGGGTGAGCAGGAAACATCTTCGTGATTGCCCTTCTGAGAATCTTATAAATTTTTACACACAAGAACACCTGCCATGTGCCATAAGCCACAAAACAGAAGGTAAAAAGAAGAAAGTCAATAAGCTAGGCTCGGGTTGATTATTTCCTGGCATTTCTTTCTTTCTTTTGTAGAGGTGGAGGTCTCACTATGTTGCCCAGGCTAGTCTTGAATTCCTGGGCTTGGCATCCCTATGTACTGGGACTATAGGTGTGAGCCACTGTGCCCAGTCTATTTTCTGACATTTCTAAAAAGTTCTATAATAGAGCAATCAAAAAAGAAAAACCTTTGATAAACAACAGGTAAAAGAACAAATCCAGGTCGGGGTGTTGCTTATGAATGATGCTAACGTCTTTCTCATCTTTGTGTGCTCAGCACTTAGAGCCTGGTACAGCAGCGACCAGGTACATGCTGGGTGGATACACAGATAAAATCTGATCTGCATCTGGGCTCCACCCTAAAGGTTGTGTGATCTCATGCAAGAAGACATTGTGACCAACTCCACAAAGCCTTCATGAGGGCAAAAGATCAAGATTACACGAAATTTCACAACTTTCCATGGAAACAAGGACAACTGGTCACTGTTTTGTTCCCTCTCCCCAGACCCACAAAAACAGGGAGAAATGTGACAAGATACAGAAAGTTGGTCTGCCATGGTCTAGCAGAAATCAACTGGAGAACACACAGGTGTTTATCTAGCCACACACACACAGCCCTCAAACTCTAAGCTGTCATGGGTTCAGCTCCATTTTTTCAGGGGAAGAACCCAGAACAGCGCATTTTAGTTTTGTTTACTTTCTTGCTTTTTCTTGAGTCCAGTTCCTGCTGAGGTTGACTGTCAGGGTGGGTCTCTCAGTGTCCACAGGGCTTTTATCCTCTTATCTTTATAAAAGGCTTTTTTTCTCCTGGGGCAAGAGGCTCAGCTGTGTCATTTTCCTGCTTGAACTCTGTCCTCTGACTAAGCAGTAAGAGGCCACAGCCGTCAGCACCCAGAGTCACAAAAAGGAGACACAGAGGTACCTCCTGCCAACATCAGATCCATTCTTTAACTCAGTCCTAAATGCAGATGTCACGTCCTATGTCTGTATCCCAAAAGCTCCTCCCTGCCTGCTGAATGAATGAACGAATGCTATGATGAGAAGGGGAGGGGTGTCCCAAGGTTTGGGACAGAAATCACAGGATGGCCTGCAGTTGTTATAAAGAAACTGACAGGGACCCCAAAATTGCCCAGCTTCTCAGTAGTTGGTGGCCCTGAGCAAGCTGCTACTCTCTTGGTCTAGTATGCCCATCTATAGAATGTAAATACCAGTTGCAGAGGCTGAAAAAAGATTTTTTTCAATGATTAGGAATGACAGGTTGTAGCACAACTCCAGACACTGAGATAACCTTTTACTTGCTCATCCTCACTGTCAAGGCCAGTGACTGCAAGGCCAGGCCTAGATCAGGAAAAACCAGCCAAGGCTCCAAGACTCCCCAACCAGTGTGCTCCTGGCAGAGATATCTTGAAAGGAGCCCCAGTCTGGGAAGAGACCTGGATCTTGTGTCCAGCTCTGCCAGTGGCATGCTGTGAAATCCTAGTCAAGTCACTTCGTGTCTCTAAACTGCTGTTTGTCATTTGTAAAATAAGGAGTTTGGGCAAAGTGGTCTCTAAGATCCCTTCCTGCCATGGTACCCAACAAACATAGGCTGCCTAAGAAATGTAAACAAGAAAAGAAGTTCTGGTCAGATGAGGAAAAAGGTTACTTAGAGTGAGAATAGAGGTAACCATGAGTAGTGAAAAGGCCACTGTAATTTTTTTAAAGAATTAAAGTATTTTAAAGCATTACTTCTTACATTAAAATAAATAAATAAGCTGGTTGTTCACGCCTGTAATCCCAGCACTTTGGGAGGCTGAGGCAGAAGGATCACTTGAGGCCAAGAGTTCGAGACCAGCCTGGACAACATAGTAAGACCTGGTCTCTATAAAAAAATTTAAAAATTAGCCAGGTGTGGTGGTATGTACCTATAGTCCCAGCTACTTGGGAGGCTGAAGTAGGAGGATCCCTTGAGTCCAGGAAGTCGAGGCTGCAGTGAACTATGATCACACCACTGCACTCCAGCCTGGGTGAAACCTATCTCTAAAACCCTATCTCTAAAATTTTTTTTTTTTCTTTTTTTGAGTTGGAGTCTCACTCCAATGCCCAGGCTAGCGTGCAGTGGCACACTTACAGTCACTCTAGCATTGACCTGCTGGATTCTAGTGAACCTTCTGCCTCAGCCTTCCAAGTACCCGGAACTACAGGCATGTGCTACCATGCCCGGCTAATTTTTGATTTATTGTAGAGACGAGATCTCGACAAGTTGCCTGGGTTGGTCTCAAATCCGTGGACTCAGGCAATTCACTCGCCTCAGTCTCCTAAAGTGCTGGGATTACAGGCTGAGCCACCGAGCCAGGTCCGGTTTTTTTTTCTTTAAAAAAAAAAAAAAAGAAAGGAAAAATTTTTCAAAAAAAAGTACACTTCTCACTGCAACTGACCTTCTGATGGGGTTTCATTCTGCTTCTCCCCACTGTCCTATATTACAGAGAGTGGTTTCTTATTAGCCACACTGTGGCCTTTTGTCATTTTTAAAAGCACAGTTTATCCCAAAAGGAAACCTTCAGAGGAAGCAGGTAAAGATAAGAGTATCACGTGAAAACATGACTGCCACCAACTGTGGCCTCTAAGTCCAGCTGTGACTCACCAGCCCAGTCAGCTCAGGCAAAGGAGGTGAGGCTCTTTCCTCTCCCAGCATGGGGAACATCTTTTTTTTCTTGAGTTGGAGTCTTACTCTATCACCCAGGCTGGAGAGCAGTAGCACACTCATGACCACCGCTGACCTGCTGGGCTCTGGCGATCCTTCCTCCTCAGCCTTCCAAGTAGCCGGAACTATAGGCATACACTACCACACCCAGCTAATTTGTTTATTGTCTCACCAAGTTGCCTGGGCTGGTCTCGAACCCATAGGCTCAGGCTACCCACTTGCCAGAGATACACTGGCCACTCGTCTGCAGAAGCTCCAGACCAACCTTGGGCATCCCTCACTTTAACTCCAGGTATGGTCTGTGCCCTGGGACGCCCCCTGATTCCACACACAGGCTGGGAGTTGGCTCTCTACTCAAGGGCAGGCTGCCCAGTGGCAGCAGCAGGAGTTTGCCCTTGCCTCCCTAAATCATCTCCATCCTCACCAGATCCATGGAAGGTGCCTCTTTTGCAGATGAGGAAAAGAAAGTCCAGGAGGTTAAGCGACTTGCTGAAGTCACACAGCTTAGAAAGAGCCAAGGTTTAAGCCCCAGTCTATGGGGGGGTCCCCAAGAGTGGGCTCTTGCCACTCAGCTGCATTTAGTCCTGTGGCCTTGTTCTCGAGCTCCAAACCTACCAACAATGTTCAGGCCCTCCAGGTCACTCATCCGTGTTACCAACCTCCCAGAAGTAACATAACACTCTCAGAGCAGAAATGACCCTCCCCGCACCCCAACCTAGCACCTCCCAGGGGCTCAGGAAAGATATGCCCAACAGTTAAGTAGTCCCAGATTTGCAGCCACAACACCACCAGAAAGGGCCTCCAAACACCCTTCCAAGGCACTTCCAGGAGCCCAAACCCCAGTTTTCAACCAAAAGAGGTTGAACCATCTCAAAGAATAACAATCACAAAACCAGACTTTAATCTTGACAAGCCACATCAAGGAAACAAAGGACCAGAGAGGACATATATCTAAAAAACAATGGCTACTGGCCCCAGAATCACATGTGACTTTTAATATTTCAGCAGGTATCATAATTCAATAGACTGGGAAAGTGCTCTGAATGAGAGGGCGGGGGGAAATGCCGGAAACATGGTACACATGGATGTTCCAGTGCTGTGCCTTCATGCTGAAATTTCCCAAAAGCACATTCTTCAGAAAAATGATGTTGCAAGATGCTCCACGAAAAAGGACTCTGTGGTCAAATCAGTTTGGGAAACACCGCCTGGTGAAGCCACTCGAGTGAAGTCCCAAAGCACACTGGCTTAGCACTCTCAAGGGGCCTGCCACATGGAGCCTAGTGCTGCCCAGATGCATCTGACCACAGAAGTCTTTCGGCACACAGCACCACTAATATCCCACTGAACTAGTATTTAGAAGATATTTCTTTGGGAAATGCTGACCTAGGCCTTTTGAAAGAAAGTCTTGAGAGCCTTGTTACCCTAGATTCGAGACTGCGAAACCAACCCTATTTGGAATAGGAGGGAAGTGTCTACAAAGCAGAAATAACTAACATACTTCAAGGCCTTCAGGGATGAAGATATTAGTACAGGAAACATGAAGGAAATGTGTGAACATCCCCTGGCTGCCAGAAATGAATGCTGCTGGGGTTGTATGGTTAACTTCCGGGCTCAAAGGAGTCACAGATGACGACTGAAGTGAAAATCTTCCTTTGAAGTGCAAAAGAACTGTCCTGAGACTTTCCCAGATATATATGGAAGAAAATAAATGCATAAATTTTAGAACTAAGAAGGAAAAGAAAATCCCACCCATCCCCAAGTCAAAGCAGACTAGGCTTGGTGGCTCACATCTGTAATCCCAGCACTTTGGGAGGTGGAGGTGGATCTCTTGAGGCCAGGAGTTCAAGATCTGTTGGGCAACACAGCAAGACCACATCTCTATAGAAAAAAAATTTTTTTAACTCAAAGCAAGGCCGGGTGTGGTAGCTCATGCTTGTAATCCCAACACTTTGGGAAGCGGAGGAAAGAAGACTGCCCGAGCCCAGAGTTTGAGACCAGCATGAACAACTTGGCGCAACCTTGTCTCTACAAAAAATCAAAAAATTAGCAGGGCGTGGTGGCACAAGCGTAAAGTCCCAGCTACTTGGGAAGGTGAGGCAGAATGATCACCCAAGCCCAGCAGGTCAAGGCTGCAGTAGCCGTGATCATACCACTTTACTCCAGCCTGGGCGACAACAGGCTCTGTTGACTCTGACTCAAAGGAAAAAAAACTCAAAACAACAGTATGGTGGCTTCTCAAAAAATAAAACAGTTACCATATGATCCAGCAGTTCCACTTCTGAGTATAAACTCAAAAGAAGTGAAAGCAAAGACTCAAAGAGATATTTGTATATATCCATGTCCATAGCAGCATTATTCATAATAGCCAAAAGGCAGAAGCCACCCAAGTGTCCAGACGAATAAAGAAACAAAAATATATATATATTTTATATATATACACACACATACACACACACACACACACACACACACACACAAAGGAATATGATTCAGCCTTCAAAAGGAAATTTTGATGCACGCTACAACATGGATGGACCTTGAGGACATCATGCTAAGTGAAATAAGCCAGTCACTAAAAGACAAAACACTGTATTGACTCCACTTAGAAAAGATATCTAAAGTGTTGCAGTTCATAAACACAGAAAGTAGAATGGTGATTGCCAGAGCCTTGAGGGAGAAGACAATAGAGAGGTATTGCTTAATAGGTACAGAGTATCAGTTCTGCAAGATGAAAAAGTTCTGGAGGTGGATGGTGTTGATGTTTGCACAACAATGTGAAAATACTTACTGTTACTGACCTGTAAAATTAAAACCATTAAAAATGGTTGAAATACTTACTGCCACTGGCCTATAAAATTAAAACCATAAAAAATGGTTGAAAGTAGCATATGCTATGTTATAGTTTTTCCATGATAAAGAAAGAAAAAAATGATTCAAATGGTAAAAATCTTTTTTTGAGTCAGAGTCGCACTCTGTCACTCAGGTTGGAGTGTAGTGACACGCTCACTGTTACCGCAGCCTCAACCTGCTGGGCTCAGGCTATCCTTCTGCCTCAGCCTTCCAAGTACCTGGAACCAAAGGTATGCGCCACCATGCCCAGCTAATTTTTTGATTTATTGTAGAAAAGAGGTCTCGCCAAGGTTGGTCTCAAACCCATGGGCTCAAGTAACCCTCTCACCTCAGCTTTCCAAAGTGCTGGGATTATAGGCAAGAGCCACCACACCCAGCCCAAATGGTAAATTTTATGTTATGTAAATTATATCACATTTAAAAAAACCTCAAAGCAAATGGATTATAACCCTCAGTGTAAAATGAATGCCAAGAACAATCACTAGATTATCCACCAAGGAGGGATCATTAACATGGGACACGCTAAATATTTCACCTTCATAAAATTTTGTCTCTAAAAATCAGTAGGGACAAACAATTCAGAGATATGCAACCTGTCCCACATTAAAAAAAAAACAAAAAACAAAAACTCCAACTCCCCCCAGCTTTTTCCCATTTAAAAGCTTCCTCTGATGAACACACTGGGCCTTCCTACTGCGCAGACCAACACACAGGTCAACACACAGGTCACCCCTCTTGCTCTATGCCTGCTATTTCTGTGGCTCACATCTACCCAGGGTTACAGGAAATGACCACAGAGTCCCCTAACACTGGGACCTGCAGAACCTACAGGTGGTTGAAATGAAGTGGGACAAAAAAAAAAAAAAAAAACCGAGATGAAATACTTTTTCAGGAAATAGAAAGCCAAAGTATCAAAAATTACTCAATGCTAACATTAAATCAGATTAACAGCAATCATAATGTAGGGCTGGAAGGGTTCCCAAAATCGGATCCAACCCAATCATTATAATTATTTGACCAAATGCCACCTAGGAAGAGCTTAAAACACCACAGGACTGAGCAAGTTACCAGTTAATGCTCAACCTCCTCTGTTTGTACTGTCAAGTTGAAGAAAAAAACAATACAGGAAGCTAAGAGGTTCAGCCAAGGTCAAGATGTTGCAGTTAGGAGCAGATGCCCATCTGGGGCTCTTTTGAGGACACCAAGCTTACATTCAAGTTCTATGTGTAGAAAGGGAAGGACTCTCCAGTCCTACAAGAGGCAATGTGGGGGCTCCACTTGACTCCTGGCAGCCAGCTCCACACTGCCAGTAGCTGATAGGCAGCCTTGGGGACTTCAGACATCAGTGTCACACCACTTGCTTCCATGACAGACATACCGTGGGTGGTGATAGCCGTTCATGCATCTGGGACTCGCTCAAGCCTTCCTCCTCTCCCACAGCCTCTGCCACTGTGAAGTCACCACTTAGGAATTTGCATGTACATTTGAAGAGGGGACGGGGACATATCCTTCACTCTACACAGAGCTGACTATTCATGTATTCAACAAAAAGTTACCGAGCACCTATCTTGGACCAGGTTCTATTCTAGGCGCTAAGAATGTAATTTTTTGGCTGAGGAGGATTACATTCTAGAGCAACACTGACACCTGCTTAGCACAGTTTACAAGGAGCTCCCAAGGAACCCTCAGAAATACCAGACTTCCAGTTTCCTGGTTCTAAAGCTGGTTCCAGTCTACTGCTGCCACTGTTATGCTGCACTGCTCACTGTGGTGACAAAATGCTCCTTTTTTCTTACCATCTTGTTTTATCTACTTTGTGGAAGAGGGGATATGCTCACAAAAAAACCACCTTGCTCAAGGACTAAAACCTAGTAAGCTTTGACCACCAGCACCTGACTCGTCACCCTACTCCAGCAATGACCTCATCTGCTAACTGTACCACTGCACAAAGGTGGTACCGCATGGAGTGGACATTCATCTGCTGTTTTATCTACACAACATCTCTCCTGCTTGTCTTCCTTAGGATAACTGCTTTGCCCCACTCTAAAAAATCATGTGGTATTGGAACGGGTCACCAATCATGGTATCCCATCACTCTTCCTTATCAGTTGGGTCCACTGCTGGGCACAGCGAAAGTTGAGCCGATCTTAGTCCTCCAGCCCCAGCCAGTGACTGGGACTCACATGGTCACATGGCCCAGCCAAGCTAGTAAGAATCCTTCCATGAGATTTTTCTGCCTGGGCTGATTGGATAGAAATTCCTTTTTACTTTGGCCAGAGACTGTATACAGGTAGCCCATAGGGGTCCAGGCCCATGGAAAAAATCCACAGCATTCAGGGGGTCAATAGTCCCACATGTCACCTTCCCCCAATCCATTCCAAGGTTTTGGAATAAGGCAAGGTTTCTGCCTAAGATGTTTTAAGCTAAGTTTCTGTCACTTGCAATAAAGGTGTCCTGCACTGATACACTGATAAATAACTCCTGTCCTTCACTTAGAAACCTCTTCTCAACCATTATTTTGGAATCCCTCTGCCAATTCCTCTTCCCCTGAAATAACACAATCAAAAGAACCAAGAAAATCTATAACGATTTGAGCTTTTACTTATGTCACCTTACTGACCCTGCAGATGAAGAAAAGGTAGCTGGTACCTGAAGGGAGTAGGGGAGAACAAAAAGCCCAGGTAACCTCTACTGAATAATAAATAACCCACACATGACAATCAGCAGTCAACTGCACTACTCCCGCTGGAAAAGCCTGACAGGATTATTCCTTAAAAAAAAAAACAACAACAGCCAGGCGCAGTGGCTCATGCCGGTAATCCCAGCACTTTGGGAGGCCGAGGAGAGGACTGCCTGAGCCCGTGGGTTCAAGACCAGCCTGGACAACTTGATGAGACCTCATCTTTACAATAAATCAAAAAATTAACCAGCCATGGTGGCACACGCCCGTAGTTCCAGCTACTTGGAAATCTTAGGAGGAAGAATCACCCGAGCCCAGCAGGTCGAGACTGCCATGGCTGTGACCGTGCCACTGCACTCCAGCCTGGGCGACACAGTGAGACTCCAACTCAAAAAAAAAAAAAAAGAAAAGAAAAACAACTTTCAGCTTTAACTTCTGACAGTGTTCAATGTCTAAATTCCAAGTAACATCCAAATCCCTTACTGGGCCTAGCCACCACGGTCCTCCAAATTACCTCTGCATCCCTGTCTCCCTTCTACCCAGAGCCAGTGCCAACCCCCTGTTCTGCCCAGGCTGAAAACATACTGCAAAGCCCCTGCTCTGCTGTGCCTGCTGCACAGACCTCCCCACTCTTTCCCTCTGTGCATTCAACATCAGATCCTGGTTCATTCACAAACTTTCCTCGGCTTCTCCAGCAGACACTCCTGTCTCCAATCTCTTCAGTTTGGTGAAGGCAAGTAACCAGCTCACTAGAAAACTAAAGCGACATGGGAGGAGAGGGGGAGAGGGGTGGGGGGTGGGTACATTCAGCACTGAGCACACAAGTAGAGAGGTCCAGCAGGCAATCACCGAGTTCCACCATGTCTGCCTCCCAAGAGAGGCCTGGTGTGAAAGGATGTAGGGAGCCCTCCACATTTCAATGGTAATTAGAGCCACTAGAGGTGGACGAGTGTATCTGGGGAAAGTATGTAGTATACAGAGTTTTTTAAAAAGGAAAAAACCTGGCGGTTTTTCTTTGAGAAACTTGCCCATGGAGGTCTTTCTGCCATGGATCTTTCTTCTTCCTTCTTCTTTTCTCGCCAATAAACTTTGTTTCAAAACTTTAAAAAAATTAAATAAATAAATAAAAAGGAAAAAACCTGCTTATGTATCTGTATCACTCAATCGGTCTGTCTCCTAATGTCACTCTCATGAGACCCTACCATAACCCGGTGATAAGATGCAGGATGGTATTATACCCTATGCACCCCTGCCCCTGTCTGCACCCTAGCCCCCACCCAGGCCAGGAACAGGACTAGGCACTTCAATTCTCCCCAGATACATTCTGCCCTCTCAGTGACAGAAGCAGGGAGTGTAGAAAGGCTAGCCCATCTTACAGATGAAAACACAGCATCTTCAAGGGAGGAAACCCAGATGTTACTAACTGAATCAAAGAGAAAAAACAAAGAACCATATAGGGTTCCAAATGACCAAAGTAGATTCTAGTACAACTGGGAAAAACACCTGAGCCACTCAGAAGGGAACAACAGTGCTCTCCTTTCCCTACTACCAGCTGGGGCAAAGGTGTTCACTTCTTCCCCCACAGATCCATGTGTCGTATCGAGGACAAGGGGAAAAAAAAGTGATTCCTGAGTTCACCAATGACAGGAAATCTCTTGAAATTGTAATAGGAAGGCCTAATTAGGTAACAGGAAAAACTGCCCCTAGACAAGAAATCAGGAGCACTGGGCTTAGCCACAACTCCAGCACCTTTCTGCCCTGTGACTTCTACCTTATAGATGAGGCCCTGGAACCCAGTGACATGAAGACAACAATACAACACTCCTCTCACCAAGGTTGCTGCAGAATCAGTGAAATATGAAAAGAAGATACAAAATACTGAACAGGCTGGGTTCGGCGGCTCAGCCTATAATCCCAGCACTTTGGGAGGCTGAGGCAAGTGGAATGTCTGAGCCCGCGGGTTCAAGACCAACCCGGGCAACTTGGCACGAGCTCGTCTCTACAATAAATCAAAAAAAAAAAAAAAAACGGAACAGCCATGCCCTATCAATACTGAACTAGACGTCCGCCCGTGGGGGCCCCCCCCCCCCCCCACGCCGCGCCCGCGCGGGGGGGGGGGGGGGGCGGCCCCGC